>OY757907.1:128503071-128605571 GCA_963585895.1 Sepioteuthis lessoniana
AACACTTCCAAGGGAGTTATTAGGAGTAGGGAGTTGGCGTTGGCAACGGAAGAGGAGATGTCGGCAGCCCAGGGAAAACAGGGGTTCACAAACATAAAAAGAATAATCATTAGAAAAGAAGAAAAAATAGAACCTACCTGCATAAGAAACCCAACACTTCCAAGGGAGTTATTAGGAGTAGGGAGTTGGCGTTGGCAACGGAAGAGGAGATGTCGGCAGCCCAGGGAAAACAGGGGTTCACAAACATAAAAAGAATAATCATTAGAAAAGAAGAAAAAATAGAACCCAACACCTACATCATGACATTCAACCAACCCTACATTCCCAAATGAGGTGTAGGTAGGCTATTGTGTAGAGAGGGTTAAACAGTACGTCCCAGCTCCTATGAGGTGCTTCAAATGCCAAAAGTATGGACACCACTGAGAAGCCTGTAGAGGATGACACACATGTGCCAAATACGGTGAAAAGGACCCGGACCATACGGAGGAAGATTGCTTAAAGGAAACGAAATGTGTGAACTGCCGACAAAATCACCCGGCTTATATAAGATCTTGCGAAGCTTACAAAAAAGAAAAAGAGATACTAGAAGTGAAACACAAGAGGAATGTGTCTTTCCTGGAAGCAAGAAAAATAGTAGGTACCTACATGAGCGAAAACAGCTCCGTCTCTGTTGCACAGAGGGTGGATACAATAAGTCAAGATAACAGATACCGAGCTTTTGTGGAGAAATTGATCCGGCTTGAACCAAATGATTGGCCGAAATTCCAGGAACAACTGAAGAAACTGCACTCAGCTGAACTTCCAACTCAACCAAGATCAACCAGGGCAAATTAAGAAAAAGCTCGTGAAACAAGCAAAATAAAATCACCAACCAACCAACAAACAAACAAACCCTACTGCTCAAACACAAGCTACACCCCCAAAAAGAATATCACCAACTAAACTTAATTCTCCCAGATTGCCAATCTGACCACCTTCATTTAAATTAGATAACCTAAACCCCAATCTGAATTGTGACAAACGTGAATGTTCCCCACAATCTAAAATGGGTCATGCCCCATCATCAACTGGACGGGAACGACTGAAAGTGTAGACCCTCCCAAATCAAACCGCAGAGACCAAAAACAAATTTAACCTTCTGGAAAGAATGGAAACAGAAGAATCAAATAATACCAGAAACAAAAAGAAAAATAACCCCAATCCATCATAATAAACTCCAACCACTCAAACAAAACATGCAGCCCAACTCTCATACAGAGAAACTGCAGAGGAATCTGGGTCAACTATGAAGAATTCCAACACCTTTTGACCAGACACAACCCTAAAATAGTTTGCCTCCAAGAAACATTCCTGAAAGAATCGAATACAATTAAGTTCAAAAACTACACACTGTACAATCATTTTAAGAAAAACAGAAACAGAGATTACGGTGGTGTATTGATCCTAGTTATGAATGACATACCTCAACACCAAATCCACATTAGCACCGAATTTCAAGGGATCGCTGTCAAGGCAACCTTACATAAGTCAATAAACATCTGCAACATCTACATCCCCCCACACGACCCCATAAGTGATACCGAAATAAACAAACTAATAGAACAAATACCTAAACCCCACTTATTTATGGGTGACCTAAACAACCACAGCACTGTATGAGAGTGTCAAAAAACAACAAAAGGCAAAGATCTTGAAAAAGTCATCAGTACTAATAAATTCTGTATCTTAAATAACAAATCCAATACGTACCTCAACCCATTTACAGACTTCTACTCAGCCATTGATATAAGCTTATGCTATCCCGTAAGCTATATAGACTATGGGTAGAAAGTCCATAAAGAATTTTGCAGCAGTGATTACATCCCAATAATACTCGAAATATTACAATCTTTCCATGAAAAGAGACGCCTTCACTGGAAAATAAACAAAACAAACTAGCATGTCTTTGAAACCATGTGTAAACAGAAACTGTTAAAAGACCTTCACATCATAGACAAAGCAAAACGCTTTATCGAAACCCTCATCTCAATAGCAAACGAAACAATAGCAAAAACCTCAGTTTCAAACAAACACAGCACTCCTTGGTTTAACGATGACTGTAGAACAGCTATCCCCCTACGTAAGGCTACCTTACGAAAATTTAATAAAGAACCAACCTCAAATAATCTTAACACTTTCAAACTTCTCAGGGCAAAAACAAGAAAAACTATAAAGGAAGCCAAGAAGAAAAGTTGGCGAAATTATGTCAACCAACTCGCTTCGTCTACCAGAACAAACACTATCTGGACGAGGAAAATATCTGGAAAAAGCCACCCAACTGCTCTCAAACACCTCACAAAAAAACAAACGGAAGCAACTAGCAAGAAAGTCATAGCAAACACATTAGCTGAGACATTTTCAGCAAATTCTTCCATCAACAATTCCAATCCACGTTTCCTTACTTTCAAAAACAACGCAGAGAAACCAAAACTCAACTTCAAGTCTAACAATTCTGAAAAATACAACCAACCCTTTACAGCAGCAGAACTTCCAGAAACTATCGAAACATCACACAACACAGCAACCGGCCCAAATGAAATCCATCATGAATTTCTAAAACATCTACCACAAAATTCACTCAACTACTTTCTGGCAATATTTAATGATACAGTAAATTCCCGAACCATGGAAAATAGCAACAATGATCCCTATACCTAAGCCAGGGCGAGATAGCTCAAATCCATCGAACTACCTCCCAAAAGGACTGACTAGCTGCCTCTGCAAAACAATGGATCGTATGGCCAATAAAAGATTGTTCTGGTTTCTCGAGTCAAACAAACTAATCACCAATTCACAGTGTGGATTCAGAAAGCGGAGATCAACAATTGATCATGTGGTTAAATTGGAAACCCCCCTAAGGATGGCCAAGTTCCAAAAACAACACCTTATAGCAGTCTTCTTTGATCTGGAGAAGGCTTACAACATCACCTGGAGGTTTGGAATAATGAAAGACCTGCATAGAATGGGACTAAGAGGAAGATTGCCCAACTTCATAAAAATTTTCTATCGGACAGGAAATTCTGAGTTGGATCAACCTTTACTAATCACCACAAGCAGGAAGAGGGAGTCCGACAAGGAAGTATTTTGTCAGTGACACTGTTCAATATAAAAATAAACAGCATCACAAAGTATCTCACTCCTAGAATTGAGGATTACCTCTATGTTGGCGACTTCTGCATCACTTCCAGATCCACATATATGCGAACTGCCGAGCGTCAACTGCAACAATGCAGCCGGAAAATTACTCATTGGGTTAACACGAGTGGTTTCACAATCTCTCAAGGAAAATCTGTCAACAAAGGAAAATCCACAATGACCCACACATAAAACTTGAAGATACAGAAATTCCTGTTGTTGACGAATATAAATTATTCGACAGGAAATTAACATTCATCCCCCACATAAAATATTTAAAAAAACAATTCCACCCGAGTCCAACAACTTCTGTGAGTGGTCGCCCACACAGAATGGAGAGTTGAACGACAAAACGCTCCTTAAATTATACAGATCCTTTATCCGCGCAAAACTAGACTATGCTATTTTTATCTACAGATTAGCCAGGAGGTCCTACCTCAAACAACTCGACACTATCCACCATGAAGACCTAAGACAGATCTTAGGAGCTTTAAGAACTTCTCCAGTTGACAGCCTACAAGCCCATGAAACACCTGTACCACACAGATATGAAAAACTGGCTCTGCAATACTAAAATCTTGCTCATCCAACCCAACTTATGGTTTCATCTTCAACCCCAAATTTGAGCAACACTTTGAAAAAAAGAAAGATCCATACAACCTTGTAGCCTTCAGATGAAATCTCCCCTCAAAGAATCGAATATCTCCGTAAATGATATACATGAACGCATCCTACCTCAAATACCACCTTGGATCATTAAAAAAAACTTAAGTGATCTTCGAACTAAATAAACTCCCTAAAAACCCACCCCATTAATTATTTCACAATATCCTCCAACACCATCCTGACCACCTATATGTCTTCACGGACGGCTATAGAGACGATGACAAAATGGCTTGCGCAGCTGTTTCGAATAAAACAATTGTCAAGAAAGCTCTTCCAACGAAAAACTCCATATCTACAGTAGAAGCCCGTGCAATAGACTTAACTCTCGACATCATCTCGAAAAGTAACATAAGAAATTAATTAGATTTTCAAACTCACTTACTTTTTGCTATCATTAGGAAATAAAAGATTTGAGAATCCTCTTATCATTAAACTGTTGTGTAGTTTAGATTCAGTGCCAAATAATAAAGAAAAAATTATATGCTGGATCCCAAGCCACACTGGAGTGAGAGGAAATGGAAGAGCAAACTTGGCAGCCAAATCGGCCTTAGATCTGACCCCCCGACAAATTCAGGATTCCAGATACTGACCTGAAACCCACAATCAATAAATTCCTTCACACAAAATGGCAACATTGATGGAACAATAACATCCACAATAAACTCTTTCAAATCCAGTTCACTTTGGAAGAATGGAGACCAGCTTTGAGAAAATCAAGAAGAGAACAAGTCATTATATCCCGATTGCGCATTGGTCATACAAGGCTTACTCACTCTTTCATACGGAAACAGGAACAATACCCGCAATGTTTGACCGGTCGAATGCCTTGCACCATTAAACGCATTCATATAGAATGTGGAACTTTCGCTGTCATCAGAAAGCGATTTTTCAAAGTGATTAGTTTAATCGATTTGTTCGAGATTATCAAAATGAATTAGGTTCTGTCCTTTTTGCGAGAGACAGTATTGTACTAAAAATATGACAAATTGAAACCGGTTAATCGTTTGCAAACAAATGAAATCCTGCTTATCAAAAATTTTACCAACTAAGTATTCGTTTAGAAATCTAAGTTTGAACGTATATTCATATAAACAGAATTTGTCGTTAAATAACCTACAAAGGTTGATATGCCATAAAACCCAAACCACCAACCAATCAGATCTTTGATTTTTGCTAAGGTTAATGCGAAGAGATACTTCCCCACAAGGCATGGGTTAGGGCCCTTCATTAACCAAGCCCCTATATTGTGGTTTGAATTGGATGACCAATTAAAATCTGATACGTGAAAGGGATACTCTTCCCATGGACGCAGATCAGCGCATCTGATTAACTGACCAGTAGTAGAAGAATACAAAATGATCTGTGATTGGTTAGCCAATCGAAAAGGTTTGTTCCCAGGGTTATCCTCAATAAAATAGATGTTTTAGGATTGGATCAGAGAAGATATCTGATGTCCATACCGGAGACAAGAGAATAAGAAAAGGTATCTCTCCAAGAACTATAGCATCTGTAGTAAAAGCCTCACTCTCCGAAAAATTGAGTAATATAGAAAGACTGCACCAGCCAGATACATCAATTGTTCGTCCTTCAAATACAATAAAAACGACACAATTTATATATATATATATATATATATATATATATATATCATTGTTACTCCATTGTGTTTCAGTAAATAGTTGTTAATTATTAAAAGAGAGGTTTCTTATCTTTGATTTGCCAACGAACCACCCTAACCGCCAGAAGTTCCAGATAGATTGTCATCCCCCATCGGTTGATCTTTCAAACAACGTGGGCACAGAGGGAGTTGATAAACCAACCAGCCGGAAGCGCATTTGGTAGTCACAGAACTAAGAACACAATCAAGTATCGTAACTAGCATAAGACCACGGTTACATTTATAAAAAAAGCTCAAAATTGATGATAGAGATCATGTAGATCTAAGTTAGAAAAGTGTAGAAGATCTCTTGGTCTGAATATTGTATAGGCGGAAAGTTTACGGCCAGCTACTGCCATTGACTCTGTTTCCATATCATTCTCTCTCTCTCTCTCTATATATATATATATAGGTGCATGTGTAAGTCCATGACCTAACACAAACGAGACAAGTCTAGATTCAATGATGTTTTTGTCCAAATATACAAGATCTTTCGATCATACATATAGCCATTATTAAGATCAATGAAGCAATCACTATAGATGTTATTAGGTTTTCAAATTTTCTATTTTTAATATCGACATCATTTCATTTGTTCATTACGATGAGGTACGAGGAAGTATACACACTCACGTGTGTCATATAATCGTTAATTGTAAAAAAGAACAAGCTTACAAAAGAAATCACAATAGCTGAAGGTTGTGTCTAAAGGAACAATTATGCATTCTTATACATGCTGAAAACAAATTGCTGAACAAAAGAAGCGAGTTGATATCAAAGTCTAGGCATATTAATAAATTTCTCCTATGTTAATTACCTCCTAATTCCATACGTTTTCTCCTCTATTTGAACTGCCCTATTAATACAATTATATATATATATATATTAGCCATTAGCGTATATGCAATGCTCTTCCTATGAATCGAGCTCTCGGTAGCTGTTGAGCGGATATATGTAAACAATAACAATTGTGATTCATAACCGTTTAAATTTCCTTCGCTTGCACTGGTTTCCTCGTGGCTGAGTGGTAGAATCTTGGATTGGTATTTGAGTCAACCGAGTTGCGATCCCAGCTTCGGGAATCTAGCCTGTCTAGCCACACTGATGAGTTCTGATAGAACGAAACAGATCGGTCTGTGGATGACAATATATATATATATATATATATATATATATATATATATCTTTGCATATTTTTCCCACGTGTGTGTGTCACGTGTACTTTCAATTTAACACGTGACTTTACACCAGTATGTAATTGCGATTGACTGGCTACTTTTCTCACTTTTCCTTCTGATGAGCTTAAAGTAACGGACTTTGTGTTCATAATTTGATATTTTTTGGTTTCGGTCTCTTTGTTTATTGGCATATCAACCTTCACGGATTATGTTATGCCAAGGCCATCCTGGCAGAAGAACAGTTGTGATGCTATTTAACCCATAGCTGGGGGGGTAAGGGGGGCACATACCTTTCCGAATGATTTTAGTCGGAAAGTGAATGTAACAGCATGACTGAAGTTCGAACTCACTCACTACGATGTCGTAATTCAGTACGTTAGCTACTCTACTCATTTACAATTATCTTATATATATATATATATATATATATTATTTGTAATATATAACATTATAATACTTTAGAATTAAATATAAATGGAGGTCTGTTTTATGTGCTCAAATACGACACTTAGTCAAGAAATCTTTCTTCCCACCAGACAATGTAGTATTGTAATTTCGCTTAAAGAGAAAAAGAAAGATAATCACTGGTCCAAGATGGAAATTAACTTCATGAAGCCATAATGTCAAACAGAATTATTTCTTTCTCTTGTAATCCGATGGCCAAACTGAAGCCATCGAGATTATTTGTCTCGTTCAGTTTTGTCCGGTCCAGTTTCTAAGGAGATCGTAATAAGAATGAAATACTCAGATATTAACTTTCTTAACGTTGTCAGCGGAACCGGAAATTACTTCATTTTGGAAAAAGCGTAAAGAATTATATTATCATCAGCAGTAACCACAGCTGTCTCGCTTTCATTAGAAAGTCGAAAACGGAAGTGAAGCATTTATAAACTTTACAAGGCCTAAACTGTCAGACTAACAAACAATCTACTTTGGTTTGAAACTAGAGCCTTCTATTCGATTTTTTTTCCTTGTGAAAACGAATTTAACTGTGCCAGCACTCAAAGAGAAAATTTAATTTCATTATTCATCATCAAGGCCTGCAGACCGCATGGTTTCTTTTGACTCTCTTTCTCTCCCTCTCTCAGCCATCACATTTGGTAAGTCTACTGGACGGCACTCAGTGTCAGCAGAAAACTGTTGATGGAAGGTCTTTTGCTGGTCAGTCAACACTAGTGTGTCGAGGTGTACAAATTCGTAGTTCATTCTTACTTTTCTAGTCGTGTTCATCATGTCTTGCTCGTTTTTCTTTGATGGTTTGTGAGATGGGAGGCAAGCGGCTGTACAGTTATTGTTTTGTAAAGTACTGCTTCCAGAATTTGTTCAAAACAGCACGCAACATTCTTGAGGAGATTCCTTCAAGCTTTTCCTCCAAACGTTCCGTTAGAATCCTAGTGATGTAACTATACAGTAGAACTAACACGGTCACAGCTTGGAAGAAATCCCGATTTATTTTATCGAAAGGAACTTTATTTTGATAATAGACCTTAATAAACAATTACATTTTCAAGTAACTATTCTCAATACAAATAATTTAGTTATATGGTATGAAGCATTCTATATTTGATTTATAGATAGAACCCTAACAAGTTCTTCCACCCTATGTCAGAGTGGATCTGGAAGTAATGGCAATGAAACGGTGTTCCACACTACCCAGATCTGCAGAACTGGAGCTCCACCATCAGTTGCAGTTTAGTGTCGAACTAGATCTGGAAGAAGTAACAATGAAGGAGTATTCCATACTCCACAGATCTCCAGAACTCGACCCTCACCATAAGATGTAGTTTAGCATCATACCCAGGACACATGTTTTTGGAGGAGTTAGGATGCTCCTAAAACTTAAATAGGGGATATAGTCAACTTATTCTAAGCCCCACTGACAGTGCAACGGCTCCTGATAGTAGAGTGATATCTTTCAAAATCCAAGTTTTGTTAGAATGGACTAAAAACGCTCATGAAAGAACAACATCGATTCTCTAAAAAGCAGAGAAACATTGAGCTGAAGTTAAGAGACATTTTAATTAGATCAACGTCAATTTAAAAAGATAAATCAAGTGTTAAAATAGGCAATGAATGACCAGAATATTTCATCCACTCAACAGACTCGATGGGCCTTCTTTATGTACACAGTTTCAAAAGAAACCAGAAAGAATCTTTCGATAACAAATACGAATCATTAATACCATCACTGACAAATTTAAGCTTCAAATTCTCCATCAAAGTTAGAAAGAAACTTGAATGCATATTTGAATTCTCCTATCAAAGTAAGAACGGAATGACTTTCTCGCAGTTCAGCACATTTGGCAAATCATTTATCATGTTTCCTGAATGCTTCCGAAAAATTCAGTTAAAAGATAGAAATAAAAAAAAAAGGTAATCTCTCTCTTGTTGGACTGTGAACTTTTCAGTGACTCCTAGTATTTAAAAACATCAAACTGGATTTTCTTTTCATTAAGCAATTTTTATATCCGTTATATATATGTATGTATATATATATATATATATATATAATATGAATGCACACACACACACACACACACACACACACACACACATATATATATATATATATATATATATATATATATATACGTGCAGGCGTTTGTGGTGTCATGGTTACCGTCGTAGGAAATGGACACGGTGAAATGAGTTCAACCCTGGACGAGACTGTTTGTATCTCACATAGCGCTAATATTATTATTATGAATTTAAATACCTCCCCTCCGGCAATGGTTAAATAATAAGGCAGACTGGGCTCTTCTGCTTTGTTATGACAACGAGTATAGGAGAAGGAAAACACTGAATCCCAGCTTTTTAAACTCCGCTTAAAATTAACCTTGTGTTGCGTCCTGTGTGCGGAGGGTGTGTGTATATATTTTTATACATTTTGGGGAGACTCCATGGCGTAATGGTTAACGTGATGAACAGTGACATCATAGAAAGTGAGTTCGAACTCTAATCATGCTAATTTGTATAATTAATATGGTATTGTTTTTTTTTCTGCTCTTGTTCAATTATTTGGCATTATAAATATGGGAAAATTGAAGAAAAAAAACAAAAAAAAAATACTTTTCATTACTTGTACATTTAAATTTAATATTTGCAGGTTTTGCTTAATGTTACAATGAGAATATTCGTGTAAAAATCTTTAATTTCTTCCTATGTAAAAAGAATTTATTAGAAACTATTTGAGTAAATGAAATTCAAAATTTAGCAATGGGTAATGGACAAATACCAGTAATTTTGGGCCAAGAATCCTACTATGATTTTTTTCCCCATTTTTGAAAATTTTTTCACGAAAAGACAAAGGAATTGCAAAAAATATTTCGTATTTTTCAACGTCTATTCATTTAAATTTAACATTTACAAAGATTATATAATTATACTAAGTGGATATTTACGTAAAAATATTTAAATTCTTCGGAAGAAGGTGCATAAATTTGCATGATAATTAGTCATGTGACAAAGTGCTGAACTGCAATATTGTAAAAATCGAGTTCAAACACTAGTCTCGCTATTACATTCTCTTTTGGACTAATGCCCTTGGGAAATTTATGATGATTAGTTGTGTTTTATGGCGTATCAACCCTTGCAGTTTATTCAATCCCAAATCCTATATATATATATATATATATATATAATATTTATTATTATTTACTCCTTTAGAGTTTTTCACATCAGTGTTAGCTGATGATTTTTCACTGGAGTTTGAGTGACAGCAAGTCTCAAGGACTCTCCTCAGTATTCAGGCATTCTCAATAATGCTGTCATACCGATAGTATCCATTCATCCGCAAACTCCTCCAGGCCCTTTAATAATCCTTTAGTTACTGTGCCAAGAGCACCAATTACAATTGCTAAAATCGTCACTTTATGTTCCACAATTATTATTACTATTATTATTATTATATGATTTATAAACGAGTAGTTTTTAGGCAACCTTATTTATAAACGAGCCCGAGCTCTTTTATTTGCAAACGGTTAAATGGTTTCAAGCATCGTACATGGTTGAATAATCCTAGCACATCGGGTCAGAGTGGACCTGGGAGTAATAGCAATTAAGGAGTACTCCACATTCCCCCCAAACTCCTGGATTAGAGCCTCAACATCAGATAGTTTAGTGTTATATCCAGGACACTCGTTGTGGGTGGGGTGAGTCTTACCCCCTCTGCAGAGATGAACTCGGCGTATCCTTTATCCCCAGCCAACTCGGTTAAGAAAGGTTTGAATTCCCTTATCCGCCCCGATGACTTGGCTTAAATAGTACCTCTGCTCTTCTTCTTCAAGGATAGAGTTGGCATCAAATAACGCACCAAGGTTGATATGCCATTCAAAAAAACAAACCAAACCACGAAATATATATATATATATATATATATATATATGAGAGAGAGAGAGAGAGAGAGAGAGAGAGAGAGAGAGATAAAGGGGGAGTTTGGAATCTGATACATTAATCCCAAACCTTTTCCGCCCGAGGTTATTTTAGATTCATGCCTACCAACTGAATTTTTTATAGTTCTGTATTCAAATCGTCTCAGTCATTGATAAAATATCTGGGAAGATTTAAAATTACTAATCACTATTATTAATATATGCTATTAAATAAGGATTAATCCAAGCATAGTAGCTACTTAGACTTTTATTATTAGCCGTTATTCAGGATGAGATTATAGAAACGAATACGAATATGCGATTCGAGTAACGTCTCTTCATTTTTTACGGAGTGTTATAGCATTTCGGTAGTGAGATAACATGATTTGATGAGGAGCAGGAGGAACCTAGGGAAGTTAGAATCGATTTCCTTTGAGTATTACAGGAAAATAACGCTAGTTTCAAATACAATGATCGACAAGGTGATATTTCGTTGGCATCCTGTCTAAAGGCAGTCAAATCGGCCTACGATGTCTTCTGAAAGAGAACATGATTGAGTCGAAAATCACATCGATGTTGCTGACAGGTGATTTAAATAAGAAAAAAAAATGCTAGAATCAAGAGGCGGGGATCTTTGTATCTGCTTCATCTTCAATGACAGGAATCAGTATTCTGATCGGATTTCATTTACTCTTTTAGCAGCATCTATATATCCTATCTTTTATTATCATTCAATGCTATCTTCTCCAGGTTTGTGAGTCTAATTCAATTTCAAATCAATAGAAAACTATTGTAATTCTGTGCTTAGATATTTATCCCCTTATATTAAGCACAAGCACGCATATATATATATATATATATATATATATATATATATATATATATATATATATATATAGTGTGTGTGTGTGTATCTTTAACAGCCTCCTGTCTAATGAATGTTTTTTAACAACGAATGAAACTGCTAACCACAGAAAAGCCAATCGGAAGGGGCTGTAGAATACACTGACAGTTTCTCTAGAGAGGGTTAAGTCCCTCACCACTGTGTCCCAGAAATGACATCAAGCCATATGGTGAGGCTCTAGTAATGCTGAAACTCAGGGGAATGCAGAATACCCCTTCATTGCCATTACTCCCAGTTCCACTCTGGCCTGAAGTGGTAGCACCTGACAAAGTCCTCTCAATGGGTCTGATATATCCCTGGAAGGAATATACTCAGTATATATAAGACTCCACACGACGTGTAAGTATAACAAGCTTATTGTTCGAAAGTACAAGGTAACAAATAATATATGGACACTCGATTGTATCTTGAATGCCAGAGTGAGTTCTCTCGCTTCATACTTGGTTACCGCTTACTCACGTCTTTTATAGACCGAGTCATCCATTCACAGGGGGTTTCAGAATCTTCCACTCTATCAGGGTCAAATAGAACTGTTTGACATTAAAATGAGTGCAAACAGATGATTGATTTTAAATTAAATTGTTTGAAATAGAACTGTTTGATAAATTAATTTTAGGTAAACAAGTGACTGACATTTAGCTGAATTTTTCGTAATACATAGCAATACCTGGAACCATTTAATTTTGATTCATGCTAAACTGAATTTTTAGAATTAGAACTGTTTAATCATTTAACTGTGGATCTACCAAATGTGTTTACAAATCATATATTGAATATATGTATAAAAACAGGATTTGGCATTAAATAACCGACAATGTTTGGTATGCCATAAAATCCAGCTACACCAAACCACACACCACTAGTCACAAAACGTAAAAGAACTATGAGATAAAGTACTTCAATATATATATATATATATATATATAGAGAGAGAGAGAGAGAGAGAAACTATTGTTTCATCTGATGGTTGTATTTTCAATACATGAAATTTTAAGAACCCATCCTTAGGAGGTGAAATATTTTTTATCGTGCTCTGTATGCCACAATTTGAGCACTCTCTTCATTTAAGAAAAAAACAACGCTTTTTCACCTATATATATCAACATCAGCATTATCATCATCAAGTAACGCTGACAGCAAGGTGTTTCCTGATTCTCTCTCGCCATCATTCCTTATCATCCATAGCTCCTTTTAGGTCGGTCAACCCTTGCACGTCCATGTGCAATAGTTCTGAAGAGAAGGTCACTTGTGAACATTCTTCAAACTAACGAATATGCTACACCAACATTTGACATCACTTTCTAGATTGTATCATAACTCCTTTAAGAAAAATTCCTTCAAAAGATTTTTGATTAAGAAAAGAACATCTAAAAACCTCCTAGAAAATGCTTCCTTTCTCCTGAACAAGACTTTTTCTTCTGACGATGATTTTTAGTCGAAACTAAGTGAAAAAAATCCCAATATATTGTTGTCACTCACTTGGTGGGTTTGTGGTAGACCGAATGTGCTATGATTTGGAGAGTGGTCTATATCTGTGATAGAGCTATTATATAATTTAATAATAAATATTAGTTTTTATATATGTTTAATAGCATGGAATCTTATGTGATTACTGGTTTCATGCCGTCTGTATACGACAACCATCTGGCAGAAAAAGATTTTTCTCTCTGATGATTGTCGTATAAAGACGGCAAAAAAACCTGTGGTGGTGGATAAGGTTCTATGCTTGTAAAATATATATAAAAACTAATATCTATTTTCTTACATATATATATATATATATATATATATATATATATATATATGATAAAAGTAAGTGGAAGGATGGATAAATCAAACACAGACAAAATCTTAGTAATACTGATATTTCATTCTTGTCTATTCAAAGAAACACCACTACTAAACTTTTGTAAATGTTTGCTTTATCCATCTTTCCTCTTATGTTTATCATCTTGTCACATACATCAGAATCTATCAATTCAACATATATATGTATATATATATATATATATATATATATATATATGTGTGTGTGTGAGTGTGTATAATGTTCTATTACCGATATTGAACCCTCTGTAATTGTAAATATAGCATTTTCATGGCAAATAAACACAGTGACCTGAGTTCAATTCCCGAACAAGGCTGTTTGCATTTCACATAACGCCAGTACCCTTGCAAAAGATATGCTTCTAACTCTCCCGCAACAGTAGAATATTGGGTTGAGTCATAAATAATTTTCTTTTTTTTAAAGCAAGTTGAAACAATGCATTTCAAATTTCCAATGTTTTAATTTGCCCCCACTTAAAAAAGAGAGGAAAGGTGAGCATGAAAATCTAAGAATGCCCCCTCATTCGTCATTTGGAGAAACGTTGTGCTTCTCCTGATAAGCCAAGGCCACATTCAACAAGAATCATGCAAAAAAAGCAATTGGATTTAGGCTAATCTGTTCGACTCAATCCAAATCTTTGTTCACCAAATCTTGTTCCAAATGATTTGCATATTTTTCTTTCTTAAGAAATTGCTCTAAATGACCAAAGATTTTCTCAAGAAGATCAGGTGTAAAGGCTTGTGGAAAACTTCTTGATCTTGAAACCCGCTGAATTTTACTTGAGAGGAATCAACAAGCTACCTGATAATTTGAAAGAGGTGATTCAAAATAATGGTGAATATATTATTGATTGAAATTTATTCATGATTCATCAATAGACTATATTTAACGGACACGAAAATTGTTCATGACTCAACCCAAAAGTAGGGCAGGCTGGGCTCTTTAACCTTAGTATGGCAACCAGTCTACGAAAAAGAAAACTCTAAATTCAAACCTATAATACGAATGTGGTTGCTGACCAACTTCTGACACTTATCCCTGAGAAACTTCACATATGAATATAATTACAATATCTTGCGAGTATTGACTTGCGAATCATTATTCTACTCTGAGACGCCAATGTGGTCTTTATTATCTTTGCAAATAGAAAGCAAACGATAATATACTTCAAATCAATATTATCTGATTTCTTAATAATGTAAAAAAAATGACGAATGTATGAGGAGAAATAATTTGAGATTTTAATGAAGACAATTCTCACTACTTAGTGTCTGTCACATCGATTATCACCTATAGTCCACTCTGGCTGAGAGCTTTCACACTTGACGTTTAACCACCAACGTACGCCATTCCTTAAACTCTAGGCATGAAATAACCCCTGACGGATTGACTTGCCGTTAAAATCAGTCAAAATTATAGAATGTTGTCTCTTTTGTAAATAGCCACAGGTCCATTCTCAAGGTTAGAAGTGCCGAAGAAAGAACAGCAATGGTATGTCATCAAACTCTGACCAGACTTTCAGCTACAGCCGCCACGACCGTCCCTACCAATTCTGCATTGGCCTTGTCAGCCACGAACGTGCCTGCTGTCAGCGTAGATCATCCTCTTCTTGATCGTCGTTTTCATAGACAAGCTATGATTCTAACTTCTGCTTTGATAATACTTCTTTTCATTTTGCTTCAGTTAAGGACCAGAGTATACAAATGAAAGTAGTTTAATATCAACATTAGGGACATTTTTATAAGAGTTCAATAGTTTAGCAGTATTGAATTCATTGAGTTCGATTGGAAATCAGAGTAGTTCCCATTTTATCGATCTTATTTTGGAGTTTGCCAAATCGAATTCTTTTGGAAGGATAATGTGTCTGATAGAAGTCATGTACCATAACGATATAAAATACTTTCGACTATCTTCACATGGTCCTAACCAGTGTTCAATCGGGTCTTTACCTCTTCGCGTCCGGCTGCCAACTAACTTTCAAACCCGAGTCGTCTACTTACTTCCGCCTGGTGTCGGAGGGAAGATCATATCTGTTTCCAGTGGTTCCAAACCTGCACAGAGAATTTGGGACCTCCGGTTTTTCTAGTCATTTTCAGTTACCGCAGTCATTCACCCGTGACTGGCTGGCCTACAACGAGTGCTTAAGCCTGAGTCACTCAAAAGTTAGCTGGCCGTTCCCGAAGACTCAAAGTTTACTTTTTTTTCTTCTATTTTTTCTTCTCTCTTTCTCTTTATAACTTGGGCCTACCATATCAAGTTGGAGTTATGATTAAAGTAACAAGCAGTTTTGGTGTTATGGTATTAATCAGACACAAATGCGTTCATGGCAGCGCTCTTAGCATTACGTGTGTCATCATACAAAATGGAATTAACTACCCGATTTCAAATCCTGGACGATGTTGTTTGCATTTCACTTCGCGCCAATGCCCTTGCACCCATCTCTTCATCCCAGCTATGGGTAAATAGTAGGACAGGCTCGGTTCTTCACCTTTGGTACCACAACCAGTCTAAAAGAAGGAAAACTCCGAATTTAACTGTGTGCAAGCAAATGAGCTCTAACTCGTTTAAAAATAAAGTTACCTAGATATTATTCACTTATAAATCCTATATATGTGACGATACAACAAACACAGGAATGATTCGGCTTCTAATCCGCTGATCGTATACATCTTCGGATGACGCAGTCAATTCGTTATCTGCCAAGGCTGTGTTTTTTAGATCCCGATAACAAATCAATCGCTAATCGGAGTCCTCAGTCGACAAGTAAACGGATGAGGCCGCACAATTAAGAAAGTAAACAAAGTTGACTCCAGGAAACAGAGAAAAAACACAACCCAGTAAAATTTTGTAAGAAAAGAAAAAATGTCTTTAACAATGGTACAAGCACAAATCCAACTCAGATGTCGGGGGTGGGGGTTAAATCAGAGGTCGGGCTCACAAAGTATCAGTCAGTCGATTCTTTATATAAGTGTTGGCGCTTCTATTTTCGCTGTCTACGGTTTAGCTTAAGGCAATTTCACTGGCGGTTATATTTGATTTCTCTCAATCCTTTGGATTATTCCGCAATGTCGTAATATGACAGGCTTTCTTTACTTTCTATGCCCGGAATAGTCTGGTAAAAGGCCAAGATGTGGAATCTAATTGTCAACTTTTTCTAATGTGTTTTTTCGGACTTTCTCAGCCTCTCTGCAATTGTTGTGGTTTCTTAATTCACTTCACATTTTCTACCCCCAGTGTAGTCTGGTAAAAGGTCAGATTTCAGAGTGACAGGGAAATCAATCGCGTTCTCTCCGCGGGACTCTTCTTCTCTCCAATATTTCACAATGTTGTAATAAGATGGACTTTCTAGGCATTGTATACCCACGGTAGTCTGGTATAAGGTCAAGACGTGAAATCTAGTGGTTGGCTTCTGCTCGTCTACTGGTCTCTCAGCAATTGTCGTGTTTTCTTAATTCATGGCGCTTTTTCGGTAAGACTACATCACGTCCAAACAATATGTAATATGGCTTTTCTTGGCCTTTCCACTCTGGGAAATCTGGTTGTTGATAGACTCTGCGTGACATCCAAGTCAAATCTCCCGAGCCGATTTTCTGCTTACCATGGCTTGTAGTCAAAAATCCTGTTTAGAGTTTCTGATTCATAAAAACAACGAATAAAAAGCGTTTCAATATATTTACTCTTTTTGAGTCTATATTCATTAATTTTCACCTTATACAATGTACTGAGTTCATTCTTCTAAAATCCACTGCGGTTAATTCTTATTTTTATAGTCCATAAATTTCCTCGACTGACCTCTTTGCCCAGTTGGCTGGGGCTGTAGAATACACCGACTGCTCCTTTGCAGAGGGGTTAAACAGAATTAAACCGTGCTTCTTTCACTATACTGATTTTTGCATTTAAACTGCGTATTTATGCTAAACTGAATTGTTTAGAATAGAACTGTTTTGACATTGGGACTGCATACTAGTGCTGAACTGAACTGCTCGAAATAGAACTGTTTTTGACATCTAAACTGTATACTTATGCTGAACTGAATTATCTGAAATGAAACTGTCTGACATTTAAATCTGTGTATTGCCCAGTCGGCTGTGGCTGTAGAATACACTGACTGCTTCTCTACAGAGGGGTAATACCCTCCCAACGAGTGTCCTGGATATGACACTAAACAATCTGATGGTGAGGTTCCAGCAATGCTGGAGCTTTGGGGAATGCGAAGTACACCTTCATTACCATCGCTCCCAGGTCCACTCTGGCCCAGCGTGGTAGCACCTGATAGGGTCCTATCTATGGGTCGAATAGAACTAACAGCATACTTATGCTAAAATGAATTGAGTAAACTGAATAGCTTGAAATAGAAACGTTTTTGACAATTAAACCGTACTTACACTTAAACTGCGTGCTTATGCTTAACTGAATTATTTCTAATAGAACTGTTTTTCGACATTAAAACTGTATTTACACTTAACTGAATTGTTACATATAACTGCTTGAATAGTTTTGACAATTAAACTGTGTACTTATGCTAAACTGAACTGTTTTCAATAGAACAGATTATTTACATAAAAATGGATTTGGCGTTAAATAACCCACAAAGGTTGATATGCCATAAAACCAAACAAACAAACCATCGACTGACCTCTGACCTATTGAGTCACGCACACACACATATATGAACAAGATTTGGTATTAGATAACCCACAAAGGTTTATATCCCATTAAATCAAATAACCAAACCAGACTTGATTAGATTGTTAAAACTCATGGTATATTTTCATAAAACATAATGAATTTCATTAGCAAAAATTAGAATAAATACCAAGTTGTCCATTTTCAAGATCTACAACATGGGCTTCACTGAACGAATGCCATGTTCTTTATCAAAATTGTTCCAACTTTTTAGAATGCCAGTTATGGAATTTCTTTGGTTGCTGGAACTTTCTTATGAACTATTTATTTTTACATTTCCACCAAACCAATTTCCAATTGGATTTAAATCCGTTCTCATAATTGGTCATTGATTTCAGATGCCTTTCCTGAAAAAAAAAGCTTTAATCCTTTTCGCTCTGTGACAAGATAAGTTATCATCCTGGAAAATGACTTTATCATCACCAAACCAATTTTCTGTTGACGGAATAAGACAATTATCCAGGATTTTGATGTACACATATGCATTAACTGATTTTGATTGCCATCTCCTTTTTTCGTTTAAATGACGTGCAACCGAATATCCTGAATGACTTGGAAAATTTACTACTTTTCTTCAGTCAGTCATCTTTCATTGTTTCATTTGAACAGAACCAGACAAAAGATCCAACATCATCGCCTTGGCCAAAGTAGATTCTTGATTCATGATTCATTATCACTTTCATCCAATTGTCCCTGAATCATGATAGTTTCTAGTTAGTTCATTTTAACCCCATTTGCTTATTTTTGTTGGTGTTTTGTTTTTTGTTGTTTTTTTTGGGGGGGCGCTTTTCTTTGTGTAAATCCCGTTTCATTCAGCCGATTTCTTACAGTTCTATTACAAATATTAATTCCTGTTTCGGACCATTTGTTTTTCCTTTAATACATTTTTGATTTTCTAGCCATATTGCTTTGAGTTTTCTATCCTGAAGCTTTGTTGTTTTTCGTGGTCTACCTGTATATTTCCTTTTTTAACTACCCCATTTCTTTTATATTTGCACCAAATTTTAGACTGAGCTGACTGGTAACAACTAATGTATTTCGTTCCATTCCACTATGGATTACCTTCTTGGATGACCATGGGTTAAGAAATATCCTATTAACTTAAATGATTTATCTGGTTGCTTAAGGAATATTTTATGGGGCCAAAATGCTCAGATATTAAAGAAAAATGTTTTGCGTCTTATTTGTTTTTAGTTTATTTACAGCTGAATAAAAAAAATCTACATGAAAATCCTGTAAGTGTACTAATTTTGAAATTTTTCTGGGGGTAATATTGTACCATAGTCATGATATGGCTATTTGTGAAACGTACATAGAATATTCATAACATATATACATAGAACATAGGAATCCCGAAACGCGAAAAACACTTACGACTTCTTAGTTCAGGTACGAAACTCTTTATTACCTTTGGGTTAAAAGGTTTTTCGACATAAGGAGAGAGGCACAATCTTTCTATGCTGGCTTTTCCATCTGCCCCCCCCCCCAACACGTGTGGCATCCGTCACAAGGCCACTGGCCTGGCTTCGGCGAGCAAGCAAAAGTCAACCGTCTTCTTCCGAGGCAGGACTCAACTCAACTCTGACTTTTTTCAAATCCCCCAAAATCCTCTGCGCGCGCTCCCGGTACATGACGTCATTCACATCCCCAAGTCACAATTTTCTATCTGGGATTTTTATTTTGACATCTGTAAACGACACATCCTCCCCGCGCGCGCGTTAACACCTGCGCTCTTGTTTGCACCTAACTAACACATGTGCTGAGCCGAAAGGTTCTCAGCCTAACTAAACCCAAAGGCAAGATATATAAAACGGAATACCTCGGCCATTATATAACAATATATTAAATTAGAATAAGATGTTACTGAATCTCAGTACTTTAGTCAGATTACTAGGCGGGCAGATCATTATGTTCGTTACAACTGGGTATGCAATACTCCTAGCCTTGAGCCAAACTAGGTTAAGCTTAACAAATGACAAATACAGATACACAGAAAAAAAAATTTTCAATCCTTAATTCCCACGAAGAATGAATTTCAGTATCAAACCAATAATAATAATAATAATAACCCACGCATACGTACATAAAAGTAAAGACTAAAAATTAACCAGTGATTCTTTCAAGGCCTGAGGCTTTTTTTCTGGACACACGTTGTGGTACTATAGAAATTGTCCTTCATTTATACTGGATAATTCGTTGCTTGGTAACCTTCTACTCCACACAGCAATTAGATTATTGCTTCTAATCTAATAATTAGACATACTAGTTCTTCTGTAGATTGTCCATCTCTTATGAGCACAGCTAATATTCAACTCCTTCTTTCACAATAATACCTTGTAAGCTTCAGTAGATATAGCTCTATGGTTATAAGTTCGAACTATTGATTACAAATCTGAAAATTGAACTCTTTCCTCGATGCTTTTTCTTTATATGCAGTTTGCAGCAGAAATACATTCCACATTTTAAACTGTCACTTAAGCAAGTCAATTTAGGCAAATGGCAATGGGAGCTCTATCTAGCTAAATGTCTTAAAAGTTTGGAAAGTATTTGTAGTAAATGAACATGGCAACGCGAGTTCAAATCCTGGATGAGACTTTTTGCATTTCACATAAAGCTAATATTCTTAAAATATGAATCCAATTAATCTCCTGCCAGCTCTTTGTAAATAGTAGGGCAGAATAGGCTCTTCAACCTTGGTGTGACAACCGGTATAGGAGAAGGAAAAGTGAATTTAAACCAATTAAGCTCCGCTTGGAAATAACCTTGTGTTGCAATCCTGCTCATTGGAAGGAGTAGGTAAATATATATATATATATATATATATATATATATATATATATATATATATATATATATATATATATATTAGATCCGATTAGTTAGGATCCTGGCTTGGATTGCATTTGCTAATGAAACATTATTCTAAGTTTGGTGCATCTGTAATTGCAACACTGAGAGCTTTTCATGCTCGTTTCATATTACGTCGGTATGATGCTGTTTCGGATAGAATTTTTAAATTAGTATTAGATAGGAATACTTTATGGCATATAACTGTATGCATACTATTTGTATTAGGAACAGTTACCTGAAGCTATAATTGTTTACTAAGGATTATTTTTAATTTCTTGAAACTATAATGGTTCGCGCTCATAACTGTGTGCATTAGGTATGTGCGATAATTAGAAAGACTTGATGCGGGGAAAAAACGCTTTTCTTTCCATCTTAAAAAAGCTTCTAATTAATCAGCAATATAACTCAACAAGTGTAGTATTTATTGTGTGTATGTGTATTTGTTTCCTAGTCGAGATTAGCTAATCTAAATATTTTTGCTTTAAAAATTGCCCATAAAAACATTTTTTTAAATCTTATCTTAAATCCAACTACCAACGTTTAAAAAAACCCAAATAAAGAAATGCGTTTCACTCCATTCTTGTACATCTGTGCTTCCATAGTTGTCATTTCTTTTTAATTCGTTTTATTTCAATCTGTTTTTATTTTTATAAATTAATATTTCCAAATCTTTGCAAATACACTACTGAAACACAATTTTCATATTATCCAATGGGCTTATTGTGAAAATATTTCCCAAAGGGCAATGATTTATTATATCGATTTAGAAAAATCACTGAATACATTCAAGAAAACTAATGTTTATATTATCAGGATTTGGTATTAAATAACCCACAAGAGTTGATATGCTATAAAACCAAACCAACTAATTTTTATTTGCTAAAAAATAGTGAGGATGTTTTGTCAAGGCAACATATTTTTTTTTTTTTTTTGCAACATTCCACCCCGACAGATAATTCAAAGTTATAAATAAGATTTATTATTTACATAATTACTTATTATAACCTTCATGTGTTCTAATATCATGGGGCGTTTACATTTACGATTGGTCGACTGATTGATTGATAGATTTTCAACACCTTTTTTATGCCAAGATGTTAGAGAATCGTGTTCATAGTAGGTTCATATTCTCCTTTTTTGTTTTTGATTTTTGTACACAATTCTATGATATCAAGTATTCCTATCTAAGACAAATAATTTGCTTGCAGTCGTAAAGTTTCAAGTATTCCTATCTAATGTGACACTATGAGCTTTTGATGTGGTAATATATAGAGTTAGACATGCTTGTGCATATGTATATGCAAATACTTATTCCTCTAGACATATGAGCAGGTTTGGATACATGTATGTTGGTTGCTGTTGTATAGATTCAAGTATACCTATTTTAAGTGACACTAAGGACCATTAGCGTGGTAGTATATAGTGTTAGACATGTATGTACCTGTATATGGGTATATGCATGTCATGGTAGACATAGGAGTAGGTATGAGTACATGTATGTATATATGTACATGCGTATATCGCTGCAAGTTGACCATAGGTATGTATATACGTGTATATATATATATACATATATATATGTGTGTGTGTGTATGTATATATATATATACATATATGTGTGTATACATAGCTGTATATATGTGTGTGTATATGTGGATAAATATGGCTGTATATATATATATATATATATGTTAATGTGTATACAAATATGTATTTATTTGTATATATATATATATACATATATATATGTGTGTGTGTGTGTGTGTGTGTGTGTGTGTGTGTGTGTGTGTGTGTGTGTGTGTGTATCTATATAGGGGGCCTGTACACATCTGCGTGGGTGTGTTGAGTATGTGTGTGGCCATATGTGTTTTGTGCGCAGACAATCCCTGCACTTCTCCCAGTCTAAGCGAAGATGGTCGGATAAAGCTGAACGGCGACTTAAAAGACTTCAATTTTATTATCCCATTTTTAGAGTGTCCTGGCAATATTTCCATGTCTTGTCTGTGATTCGCCAAAAGACTGGAAGTAGCAAATATTCCCCCTGCATCAATACAAGTTTAGTCAGAGATTCAAAAAGCGTTTGGCCTAGTCGGCTGAGGCTGGAGACCGAATTAAATTTCAAACAATTCAGTTTAGTATATGTAAAGTTTTTTTTGTTTACAAACAGTTAAATATGAAACCAGTTTTAATTCAAACAATTCAGTTTAGCATAAACACCCTGTTTAGTTCTATTTGACTCATAGATAGGACCCAAACAGGTGCTACCTGTCCGGGCCCGAGAGGACCTGGGAACGATGGTAATGTAGTGGTACTCCGCATTCCCCAAAGCTCCAGCATTACTGGAGCCTCACCATCAGATTGTTTAGTGTCATATCCCGGACACTCGTTGAGGAAGTCTTACCCTTCTGTAGAGATGCAGTCGGTGTATTCTACAGACCCAGCCGACTGGCCAAAAACACTTTTTTTGTTAGACTACGGGTTTATTGATTTTAATTTTCTAAATTATCAGTTCTTGATTGGAGAAAATAAGTTTTTTGATCATCAATGATTACAAATATTAGAAAATATTCAGTCACATTTTTTTCTCCTTTCAACAGCCGGTTTTCAAGTCAGCCATCAAATAGGATCGAACTCTATAAGCGACACCCATTTCAAGGGAACTTTTGATCGTAAACATTAAAAAATCTTCCACCAGTTCATTAAACCTCACGCCGAAAGGCTTGTTTATCAGTGACTTAGATATAAATGAGCCGAACTAAAACGATGATGCTTATTAGTTCAATAGTCTCGAATGAACGAGGTCAAGCAAAACCCTACGACTTAATCAATAGACATTTAAGGAAAGTTGTTGTGACGTGATTAAAAGTTACTAAATCCAAAGAGGCGGGTCTTTGTGAACTGAGAATGGAAAAAGGAAGTCTATTATAATTCCGGTCACGTTGGCTTTTGATGCATTTCCAATGTGTTTAATATGGTGTGGACATAGACTCTTAAGATCTTCTTGGGTCGTGTGTTTGCCTGTTTTCTCTTCAATCTTCTAACCATTCAACCGTTTCATTCAAATGAAACTTAAACTTAATGCTGTTCAGTATGTACTTTTATACGTAGTTTTTAAAACTAGAAAAGTTGTCAACAGCGTAATAACTGCTGGCACATTCAACTTCAAATATATTTCATTATTTCGGTTCATAAAATAATATTTAGACACTTTCTCCAATAAAAAAAAAGTTTATGGTTTTTAGATGAAAACTCTTTAAAATCGAAAAAGTTTTCTGAAAATATTGTATTCACTAATTGAAATTTAGACGTATTTCGATGTTTTTAAAGTTTATTTTTTTAAATTCTCATCATGTCATTTTCTCATTAAATGGCAAGCCATTGAAGTAAGTAGACTAGTTTCCATACCTCGGTAGCAATATTTCATCTACACAAAGCGAGGTCAACACATGCATTGGTGAAGCTTGAACTGCTATTGACTAGTTAACGATAATTTGGAAATCTGATCTCTAATAAAATAAAAGGGTAATTCTTCCGAGCTCTTGCTGTGTAAGTGCTATTGTATAGTTGCACCACTTGGACTTGAAAAATCTTGATAGGAACTACAAAAGAAAGCTGAATGCTGTTTGAGACAAATCCTGGAAGCAGCACTCAACAAAACAGTAGCTGTATGGCCACTTACCTCCTATCGCACAATGCGTCCAAATGAGACGAACAATACATGCTGAGTAGGAGAAATAAGGCTGGACTTATAAACGACGTTCTTCTATCGGCTCCAACAGTTTGGGCCAAGCAGCAAAAACTTATATTCATCAGGTCTGTGCGGACATTGGGTGTGGTCTAGAGGACTTACCAAGTGTGATGGACGATAGGGACTTATGACAAAAGAGTCAAAGGAATACATACTGCCTGTTTGCCTTCTGATCATAACGATGATGAAAGTTGGGTGGTTTTGCCTGTGTAATACGATAGAATTTCCCTACATATCCAACCTGTCAAAAACTATTTGTTTTACGGATACAGATATCTCAATGTGATTTCTTGTTCAGTGGAGACGTTTAGACGGCAAAGAGATACACCAAAAGTGTCTCAGCTGATGAAAGTACATAGATACGTGAAATTAGCTTTCTTTTATCTACTATAAGATTGATTTTAACCTCATGTCAACCAGTCTAGAGTTATTTTATGTCGAGAGGTTAAGGAATTGCGTTCATTGTACGTTCATATTTAATGTTTTGGGATATTTGCTTCGTAAGAGGTTTTTTTTACTCACGGTCCAATCGAATACGAATAATTTTTTACCCCAAAATAGGACCCTAACAAGCATTACCACTCCGAAAGTGGACCTGGGAGTAATGGTAATGAATATCTACTTTACAGTTCCCCCGATTTCTAGAACAGGGGTTTCACCATCCGATGCAGTTTAGTGTCATAACCAGGACGCCCTTTTTTAGGGGGTGTCTTACCCCTCTGCAGGGGTTATAGTCTGCTTATTCTTAACCCTATCGATAGAGCAATTACTGTAAGAGAAATTTATAAGCTGTTAACAAAAAAAAAAAGCATGTATATCCGATGGTGATAATTTTACAAAGAAAACTTACATTTCAAAATTTGCTCAGGCAGCAGGAGCCTTTTATTTGGGGAGTTTTGGGGGGTAGGGGGTTGCTTATTTGTTGTTTTTTTTTTTTTGTTTGTTTGTTTTTGGGGGTGAGGGGGGTGATTCATTCTTCGGTTTTCTTTTGCTGTACTATCCATAAGAAAAGATGAAAAATCTTTTGTAGCAAGAAAGGATGACAGAAAAATGATCGTCATTTGTAATATCATGGGTATCACCCACAACCTGTGAACTTGGTCACCGGTTATGTGACCGATAACTAAGAGTCGACCGGGAGAACTCCTACGAAAAGTGCAATAAACGGTCATATAGATGAGTTAATCAGCCAGGAACTGGCAAAGAACGAGGAACGACTTTAATTACGGGCCTAACGAAACTAAGCACCTCCATTGGAGATGCGCAACGATTTTCCAATTCCTTCATCGATAGGAATATAACATTCCCTTTATTATTGTTTCAATCTTCCTCTAGACCGTTCTAAAATCTGGGAGAATTGAAGTTTTTGAATCAATGAAAGAATTGCTAAATCGTAGTATTTCATAAAGGGCAATGATTTATTATGTAGTTTTGGCAGGTTTTATGGTACGTGGTGCATTCAATGTTTCCAGCCTTTTTTGTACAGGCATTTAAAATTGTCGTAGACTCTTGAAAATTCAGTATATTATTGCTATACATCTTATGAGATGTCTGACAATTTTTTATGATTTCAAATGAACGGCTACAACATGAATTGGAATACACCCTACTAAAGCCTGATTGTCAAAGCTTGTGAATTTCAAAAATCCAATCTGGACGTGACGACACTTTAGAAGAACGATATGCAATAAAATTCTGTTTTAAACTTGGAAAAAATGCCACAGAAACCTATGTAATGCTTCAGACTGCTTTTGGAGCATCTTGCATGAATCGAGCATCAGTTTTTGAGTAGTATAAGAGATTCAAGGAACACAGGGAGTCTGTGAGGGATGATGAGAGGTGTGGGAGAAGTAAGGAAGTCAATACACCAGAGTTGATTGGCCAAAGGGTTAGGGTTACTATGTTGAGGTTTTAAGGGAGTTCAGCAAGAGATTCCGTCGGAAGATGCCAGCACTCTTCAAATCGGGTCAATGGCATTTCCACCAGGACAATGCACCAGTCAACAACTCCTTCCCTGTCACAGACTATTTTACCAAGATGGGCATCAAGACAGTTCCTCAGCCTCCCTATTGTCCAGACCTTGCTCCCTGTGACTTTTTGGTATTCCCTAAGCTCAGAGGCTGTCGTTATGAGACAATTGAGGAGATGAAAGAGGCTGTGACGAAGGTCATTGACACGCTCACACAAGAGGACTTCCATAGGGCCTTTCAGAAGTTGATGGAACGGTACAACAAGTGCATTGCAACCGGAGGAGAATACTTCGAAGGGGACTAGAGTATAATATGTGTACTATCAATAAAAGTACCCATACGAAAAAATTCTGGAAATTTATTTAATGATCCTCGTATATCAACACTTATGGGTTATTTGAAGCCAAATCCTGTTATATATAAAAAGTTTAGAAAGGGGATAGTTTGTAGGTGACGTCATTCTTAAACAAGTTAGTACTCATTTGTTTGCACACAGTTAAATGGTTTCAAACATAGTAAATGATTGAATACTTCTATTTGACCCATAGATAGGACCCTAGCAGGTATTACCACTTCGGATTCAAAGTGGACCAAGGAGTAATGAGAATGAAGGTGTACTCACTATTCCTCAAAGTTCCAGAAGGGAAGCCTCACCATCTGATGTATTTAAGTGTAAGGACACTTGACAGGACAGCTGTTATGAACATTTAAAACAATCACTAAATATAATCAAGAAAATTTCATATAAAATATTTTCTTAAATGATTCCGTTGTTTTACAATTTTCCTAGGTAATGTTTATGTTTGTTTGAGTTTGTTTTTAATGGCATATCAACCATTATTGGTTATTTTATGCTAAATCCTGTGTTTACAAATATATCAAATATAAGATTTGTAAACGCATTTTGTAGATACACACAGTTAAGTGATGAAACAGTTCTATTTCAAACAATTCAATTTAGCATAAGTCAACAAAGTTAAATGGCTCCAAGTATTGTTATGTATCACTAACAATTCAATTAAACATCAGTCATTTGTTTATAGAGAGTTAAAGGATCCAACAATTTAATTTCGAAAAAGTCATTTGATAACACACATAGATATGACCCAACCAAGTGCTACCCCTCCGGGCCAGAGTGGACCTGGGAGCAATGGCAATCAAGGGTTACACGGTATTCCCTAAAGCTTCAGTATATCTGGAGCCTCACCATCAAATGGTTTTGTGTCATATCCAGGGTATTCGTTAGAGGTGGGTGGTCTTACTCCTTTGCAGCTCCAGTGATAGAGTCTATAAAAGAATGACGCTTATGGGTTCATTCTTACTTCTCCAGTAGTCCCAAACATATCTTGTTCGTCCTACTTGAATGATTTATGAGATGGGAGGTAAGCGGCCGTACACCTGTTCTTATGTTGAGTTTTGTTTCCAGTATTTGTTCAAAACAGAATGTAGCGATATTGTAGAGTTCCCATGTAGCTTTTTCTCCATGAGTTTCGTCAAAGTCCAGGGAGTGCATCCATACAGTAGTATGAACACAGCCACAGCTTGGAAGAAATCTAGTTTTATTTCATCTGCGAAATCATATTTCCACATGATCGATAATCCACGTCATCCGCATGCATATTTTCATATATCTTTCAATATATGATTGGTTTGGTTTCTTTGTTTTATGGCATATCAACCTTTGTCATCATCATCATGTCGCGCCGCCAGCGCGGATATCCCTGACCCTCTCTCTCCCTATCATTCATCGCCTCCGGCAGGTCTTCAGGGTTACATCCTGTGTCCTCACATAGTTGCTGTATGTAAGTTCGTGCTGGTCGTCCTACTTTTGCACATGGTAGCATCAAGTACCATTTTTTTTTTTTAGTCTTTGGTATGACTCAACCTGGAATTGAACCCAGATCTCGCAGGCCATTGGCAAATACTCGAACCATTATGCCAATTAAACCAATCTTTTTTAATGGACTATTTCCATCTTGTTTACCTCTCTATTTACTTTGCTTACTTTGAAGGAACCTATTTTATATCAAACAATTTTTCTTCGACGAATATCTGAATCGTCTAGGGATGATTGTTTGTTTTCAGATGTTTTTCCTTCTATTCCACATCAACTTTTGATTATGCTAAGAAATGCATTTTCCATCATAATTTTATATAACTTGGCTTGATTTCATACCATTGAATATGATAAATTATGACCGATATTTTCATTCTTTATACACTTCATATGGAAACCGTTTATGAAGTGTTTTCTTTGCCAATTTTCGTGAATTATTTCAAATGTTTCTTATAAATGCGTTTTAATTTGCGTCTTCTCTGGTTAATGTTTTATGTCCGTTTCTACAACAGATTACAAATGTTGGGTTTTTTTTTAATTATTCTCCAAATATTCAAACCTGAAATCTCCATTTGCAGATTTTTAATTAACTATGAACAAATGAATGTTTATCATTAAACAGAAATAAAATATAATTAGTGGATAGGGATATTTTCAACCATAGAACTGTGTGCAACCTCTTAATTGAATAATTGATATCATATAGATATAAATTATTTGTATAAGGAATAGTTACTTGAAGTAATAATTGTTAAATAAAGGTTATTGTTGGTTACTTGAAACTAAATGACTGTGTGTAAACAAATCACGCTAATAGAAATAATGACTTGAACCCATTAGGTTATTGTTGGAATTCGATTGTAAGGCTCAGTAGCAATGAGTCAGTGCTCACATACGTAATAATGAATTGCGACTTGAAGTGAGATTATATGGACATTAAGACGTTACACTATTCGTAGGTGGCCTAGTCCATTCTCTGGACAGTGATTAATTGCTGGCCAAGTGAGTGGGCATATTAGTGTGTATATACACCAGCTTGCTTCAGTCATGTTTCAGGTGTTACGGGTCGGTGCTGAGTTACTAACCGTTCTACTTTTTGTAAGCCGGACGGACGCTAGCTGGGGCCGCTGAGCCGGTAAGTATCGTTATTCTTGTTTATTCAACCCGTTAGAGCAGTGACTTCTATAATTATTACTATCCGGTAGGAATGCTTGAAATCATAAAACTGTGTGCAAATTATTTGTATTAGATATGAATACTTGAAACCATACAACCTTGCACAAAAAAAAACCTTATGAACCAATCAGGCAAAATATGTAAATATAAACATACAATAAATGCTATTCCCTAACCTCTTGCTATAAAATAATCCTTGATGAGTCGACATGTCACTAAAATCGATCTATAATCACCAAACACGAAAACGTGACTTGAAAATTTTGGCTTTCATGTGTCTGAGAAAATCAGGAAAAGGTAAAGAAACTAGCCAATCAATAATATTATCTGAGAATAAATTATCAATAAGAATTACCATTTATTATCTTCGAAAAACACGATAAAAGTCAAACTTAAAACAAGATCACTAAAATTAATATTTTATAAAAGATAAAGTAGTCAATAATATCAACTTTGACAACCACAATTCTTTCTTTTGTAATATTTACTTCCTCTTGTATTATTATTGACTTCCATATGACTTCTGTACCATCTTCCGAAAATTAGTATTTTAACGTCTTAGGTGAAGGAATTTCGAATATTATTAAATTTTCACTAGTATTTTTTCGTCTTAATTTTAAATCCTTGTCATCTTAATTTTAAATCCTTGTCATCTTAAATCCTAAATAATCATTCAACAATCGTTATTAACCAGCAAGGATTAGAAATTCCCAATCGGTCCTTTTGCATTCGAATTCACAACCCATATAATTGAGAGACCGCTTTCCGAAGAAGCTGTCTTACCGTTTTGATCACGAAGGCCAGCAGATTACGAAGATTGAAAATTATCTATAAAGCCTTTGTTATTTTATCAACACGTGCGAATCAGTTCTTGTACAGTTCGTAGCCTTTTTGTGCAGCACGCTTGTAAGAACAATGTAGACACGTCCAATGTGAATTCTTCATAGGTAAAAATAAATATTAAATAATGGGATGTCAGTTATTGTGCCATATGCATACAGAGAGAGAGAGAGAGAGAGAGAGAGAGAGAGAGAGAGAAGGCGGCCTTAGCCGAGCTGTTATCATAAAAGGTTAAAGAATCGGAGACTCGAGTTCAAATCTTAGACGAGGATGTTTTATTTCACGATTTGGAAAGGTACAAATTCACCTCATGTCCCAACCGTCCCCAAGTATTGGTTTAGAGTATGACAGGCCGGGTTCTTTAGCCTTGGTAAAACAACCAGTCCTGGAGAAGAACAACTCTGAATTCAAACCAACCGTACTCCGCTTAAAAAATGACCTTGTGCCACATCCTATTAGTGGCGAAATTTTTGGCTAAATATACTCGCATACACACAATTCTTTTTGATGTTATCCACATCAAATGGTTTGGTTTGGTTTCTTTGTTTAATGGCATATCAACCTTTGTAGGTTATTTAATGCCAAAGCTATTCTCGTAGAAGTGGTACTATTTAACCCATAGCTGGGAGGATAAGAGGGTTCATACCTTTCCCAAGGGTATTTACCCGAAAGTAAACGTAATAGTGCGACTGGAATACGAACTCGATTACTACGATTCCACTGTCCACCGCTTTAACCATTACACCACGAGGACACCCCCTCCACATCTAATGATTTTGCTTTAAATTTGCATATAAATACAGAAACCAATTGTTCCAAGACGACTATGAGGAAAGAATCATTAGAAGTTTGGTTGTAAGAAACAAATGGACACAAAAGAAAACTTAAAGGTAAATTACACACCATTTCTTCTTTAATCCGCAGACGAAGTAGAAATTAGAAATCAGTTTGACTTCTCGCTTAAGCTATGACTTAAAATAGCGCCTAAAACATAGCAATTTGGAAAAGACACTTTAATAGAGAATTTATTTCTCTTTCTTCTGGGTATTTTATTTTTCTCATTAAAATTCGCTGGCAAAAATTATGAAATTAGCCCATTTAGAGGATGTTCACTTAATCAATCCAATATTAAAGAAAAATTAAAGAATTCATTGCAATTATATGTAAAATTATTGCTTAGATGTCTCTTCTCGAACGTTAATGACAGCCATAATTCTTTCAAGTATGGATTTTACTAATTCAAAGCAATATTTCTTTATCAAAATGGTTCCGACTTGCCTAAATTTTTAATTAATTTTCTTTCGTAAATGAATAACGTACAGGTCTTTTTTTAATATCCACCACAGACCTTCTCTCCTTAGTTCACTTTAATCTCATTTTTTTTTTGCATATGTCGTTGTGTTAGTTTTAGCTCTGATTTTCTTTATGTAAACACCATTTCATTCAGCCGATTTCTTAAAATTCAGTTACAAAAATTAAGTCCCGTTTCGATCCATTTGTTTTGAAATCGTTTTATAGTGCATTTTAGACGTTTTAGACATATTGCTTCGAGTTTTCAATCCAAACACTTTGATATCTTTCACTGTCAACCAATATGGTTTATTTTTAACTATCCATTTTCTTTTATATTTGCATTAAATTTTTGACCCAGATGACTGGAAACTACCAACATCTTTCACTATACTCTCCAATGGATTGCCTTCATAAACGAGTTTTATTTTCCTTTTCATTGTTTCAATTGAGTGTTCCTTTGTTGGATATATGGTTCCTTTCAGTTTGGCATTGCCAACCGTTTGTTGAGGCCAGCAAGAACTGTATTTTTACCTTTAGACGGATTTGCATGGCTAGACTTCTGCTGGTATTTATAGATAATTCAATCTAGTTTGTCTAAGGTGATATTTTATGTAGCGAGAATGTTCAGATATTTAAAAAATGTTTTGCATCTTATTGGGTATTTATTTATTTACTGCTAAATAAAAAAATATAAGGCAATATTTAAGAGAACTAATTCCATATTCTTATTCTAGATATTATCAGCAAATGATCGTTTTCATTGACATCAGGAAAATAAATTTGCATGAATAAAACTGAAAGTCTTCAAACACATTTCTTTGTTTTTTCGTTCAAAATGTTTCTACAAAAGTTCTATATATTTTGTTCTATAAGAAAGCACGTTTAGTTTTACCCCATTTATTAAGATCAATGGTAACAAGTTTTAGATGTCTATCTTGAACGTTTAGTTTTACCCCATTTATTAAGATCAATGGTAACAAGTTTTAGATGTCTATCTTGAACGTTTAGTTTTAACCCCATTTATTAAGATCAATGGTAACAAGTTTTAGATGTCTATCTGGAACGTTTAGTTTTAACCCCATTTATTAAGATCAATGGTAACAAGTTTTAGATGTCTATCTTGAACGTTTAGTTTTAACCCCATTTATTAAGATCAATGGTAACAAGTTTTAGATGTCCATCTGGAACGTTTAGTTTTAACCCCATTTATTAAGATCAATGGTAACAAGTTTTAGATGTCTACCTTGAACGTTTAGTTTTAACCCCATTTATTAAGATCAATGGTAACAAGTTTTAGATGTCTATCTTGAACGTTTAGTTTTAACCCCATTTATTAAGATCAATGGTAACAAGTTTTAGATGTCTATCTTGAACGTTTAGTTTTAACCCCATTTATTAAGATCAATGGTAACAAGTTTTAGATGTCTATCTGGAACGTTTAGTTTTAACCCCATTTATTAAGATCAATGGTAACAAGTTTTAGATGTCTATCTTGAACGTTTAGTTTTAACCCCATTTATTAAGATCAATGGTAACAAGTTTTAGATGTCTATCTTGAACGTTTAGTTTTAACCCCATTTATTAAGATTAATGGTAACAAGTTTTAGATGTCTAACTTGAACGTTTAGTTTTAACCCCATTTATTAAGATCAATGGAAACAAGTTTTAGATGTCTATCTTGAACGTTTAGTTTTAACCCCATTTATTAAGATCAATGGTAACAAGTTTTAGATGTCTATCTTGAACGTTTAGTTTTAACCCCATTTATTAAGATCAATGGTAACAAGTTTTAGATGTCTATCTTGAACGTTTAGTTTTAACCCCATTTATTAAGATCAATGGAAACAAGTTTTAGATGTCTATCTTGAACGTTTAGTTTTAACCCCATTTATTAAGATCAATGGAAACAAGTTTTAGATGTCTATCTGGAACGTTTAGTTTTAACCCTATTTTTTAAGATCAACTTTAACAAGTTTTTGTGACAAATACCATAGCGTGATTTTTGGTAATTGGTAAAATTAAACATTCTATATGTAATTTGATGTTTTAGAAATTTGGTGATGGCAACGACAATTCTTCAAATAGAATATCAACTGGATATGATTTATATAAATATTGGGTTGTGTAATTAAGTAACGCTGAACGTTTCAGTTACAAATGGGCATCAAAAGCGTTAAACTTTTGGCTTTGTTTGGTTTATTTGTTTAATGGCATATAAACCTTTGTGGTTATCTAATGTCAAAGCCATATTGTAGAACAATGATAGTGTTACGATTTAACTCATAGCTAGGGGAGATAGGGGGTTTCATTTGGTGTTTGCCTGAAAGTAAACACAATTGAACGATTCCCGTTCGAATTTGCTTGCTACGATGTTGCAGTCCAGTAAGTTAGCCAAAACATTTTTTATGAAAGATAAACTTAAATTTGTTTTATATAATTAAGGAATGATTTTTTATATTAATCATTTTTCATTAATTATATATTATCATTCAGTTTGGTTGGGCTTTGAACTATTCGGCTCTTAGTTCAGGTGTACAGTCATTTGGTACAGTTTTACGCTCGCACGCAAAGGATATGACAATCACCATTGTTATAATAAACCCCAGACAGGAAATATGGCTGGAGTGTGGATGACGTGATGCCCAGAAGAGATGGTCCTGAGAATTTGAGGATTTTGAAAAAGAGTCAGTTGAAAGTTGACATTGGACCTTGCAGGCTGACAGTTGAGTTCTCTGCCATTGGGGCATAGAGAATTGAATCTCTGCCATAGAGTTGAGTTTTCTACGGTTGTGGCGACGGTTAATATTTTCGGATCTCTACCGACAGAGATCTTAAACACCACAAGATGCACCGTGCGTTGGGATGGGGTTAGCAGAGTAAGAATTGTGTCTCTCTCCTTGTATCGAAAAACCGAAGTCAGAAGTTAATAAACCGTTCGTACCTGAAACGACAGAGTCCGCCTGTGTATTTGTATTTGACTGTAATTGATTATGTATTTGTAGTACCGTTGTTATTGATATCATTATGGTTGTGGCTTGCTACATTTGTAGTTTATGGAGAATATTCTGGGAATTATTTAACGCATCAAAAGTGGTTTACGAAATTTTATACCAAATACGCTCCACGATATGAAAGATCATTTGAAGTTGAAAGCAATTAAATCCTGATATTACTTGAGAGTCATCGATCTGAAACAATGATGGAGATAGTCCACATACTCACTATATCATAAAGATTAAAAATTATTTCAATCAGTTTGCTTACGTTAGGCACTCTCACGTGTGGCTGCCACAAAAATAAATTAAAAAAATAAACCGTACTTCCATATGAGAATTGCTTAATAAAACAAAATGTTTTTTGTGACAGACAAAGAAAAGATAAACTGTAGTTATTCACCGAAATATCTTTCTCTGAAGGAGTATATACATATACACCATATAAATAACTAGCAGGTGTTTCTTGTGCCAACAAATATAATATGATATATAATATAATAAATAATATGATATATTGCCTTCAATAAGTTTCCAGACTTTTTTTGTATAGGCATTTAAAATTGTCGTAGACTCTTGAAAATTCAGTATCTTATTGCTATACATCTTATGAGATGACTGACCAATTTTTATGATTTCAGCTTCAAATAAACAGCAAAAGCAGCAATTGGAATACACCCTACTAAAGCCTGATTATCACAACTGGTGAATTTCAAAAATGCAATCTGGACATGATGACACTTTCGAAGAACGATATGCAATAAAATTCTGATTTAAACTTGGAAAAAATGCCATAGAAACGTATGGAATGCTTCAGACTGCTTTTCGACCATCTCACATGAATCGAGCGTCAGTTTTTGAGTGGCATAAGAGATTCAAGGAAGGCAGGGAGTCTGTGAGGGATGATGAGAGGTGTGGGAGGAGTAAGGAAATCGGAACTTGATTGGCCAAATAAAGAATTTCATGGACAAGGACCGTCGTGTGTCTATAGAGACAATAAGTGCACAGTTTGATGTCAGTGTTGGAACTGTACACACAATTATTTGCGAGGAAAAGAAGATGTGGAAGATTTGCGCGAAGTTTGTCCCAAGGGTGTTCAGAGAAGATCAGAAAGAAAGACGTTGTCATGGCAGCAGGGAGATGGTCGAGCCGATCAATTCAGATCCCGCAGTTCTTGATGCTCTGGTGACCTGCGGTGAAAGCTGGATCTACTGCTATGACTCAGAGACCAAGAGAAAGTTCCCAATGGAAGCATGCTGGTTCTACTAGACCCAAGAAGGCCAGACGGAGCAAATCCACCCACAAACTTTTGATGAGCCCTTTTTTACAGCACTGGCATGATCTACATGCACTGAGTTCCCACTGGACAGACAGTCAACAAGGAATACTATGTTGAGGTTTTAAGGGAGTTCAGGAAGAGATTCCGTCGGAAGAGGCCAGCACTCTTCAAATCGGCTCAGTGGCATTTCCACAAGGACAATACACCAGTCCACAACTCCATCCTTGTCACAGTCTATTTAACCAAGATGAGTATCAAGACAGTTCCTCACCCTCCCTATAGTCCAAACCTTGCTCCCAGTGACTTTTGGTTATTCCCTAAGCTCAAGGAAAAACTTAGAGGCTGTCGTTATGAGACAATTGAGGAGATGAAAGAGGCTGTGACGAAGGTCATTGACACGCTCACACAAGAGAATTTCCATGGGGCCTTCGAGAAGTTGTTGGAACGGTACAAGTGCATTGCAGCCGGAGGAGATTACTTAAAAGGAGACTATAGTTTCATGTGCGTACTATCAATAAAAGTGCCCATACGAAAAAATCTGGAAGCTTGTTGTGTGCTCCTTGTACCATGCAGTAAGGTACAATTTTTGTTCATGATACAAATTTCATTCCTATAACGTTTATATGACATTTTGTGGATCCACTTATTTATTCAATTTATTTACTTAAATCTATAATTGTTTACTAAAGATTATTATTAGTTATTTGAAACTATATAATTATGTCCAAACAAATGAATATTTTTAATAGAAATAATTACTTGAAACCATATAATTATTAGTATTACATCAGAATACGTGAAACCATAAAATGTGTGCAAATTATTTATATTAGATAGAAATACATGAGATCATACAACTGTGTGAAAATTATACAATTTCATATAACCATATAATTATTGGTATTAGATTGGAATACTTGAAACCATAAAACTGCGAGAAAATCATTTTTATTTGATAGGAATACTTGATATTGTATTACTGTAAGCAAAATCACTTAAGAAACAGCAACATAAAATATACACAGAAACGTAAAATGAACTCGATTCCCTAAACTGAAGGCATAAAAGGGGGGTGTCCTCGTGGTATAATAGTTAAAGCAATGGACTGCGGAATCGTAGTAAGCGAGTTCGTACTCCAGTAGCGCTATAACGTTCACTTTCGGGCAAATACCCTTGGGAAAGGTAAGAACCCCCTGATCCTCCCAACTATGGGTTAAATAGTACCACTATTGTTCTTCTATACGAATGGCTTTGGCGTAAAATAACCTACAAATGTTGATGTGCCATTAAACAAAGACACCAAACCATCAAGGCATAAAATTACCCAAGATATTCTGTTAAGATCAATTAATTAGGTCGAACTGAAGCACGGACTATTATTTCATGAAATTAGCCTTTTATTCGATGCACTTGGATAAACCCAAATTAGAACTTGTTTTATTGTGGTATTATTTGAACCATTATTCGAAGAGACTTACCCTATGGCTCCAATATTTGATGAGGACAATGAAGAAAGCAAAGTTAAGAAGATTAACGCTTTACAGATGGAAGGTTCAGCTGCAATTGCACTCTGATTAATCTACTTGGCAGACGACAGAAATATTTGTAAGAGTAGAATAACAAATTATTCCGAGCAGATAGTGAAATAGACAAGAACCAACATTTAGCAGAGAATAACGGACAGCCGATTTCAAATGCTTAAAGGAGACAAAATTAGTTTCAGTAAGTAAATTGAGCGACAAAGTGAATAACAAATCAATGGAAATAGTCTTGGTTTCTGATCAGTGGACATTGCTTCTTAAAAGGACAGAAAGAAGAGAATTTATTCGATTCCCAAATTACTTGAAGTCAATGACATTCCGACCTCAGACTAATGAATTGTATGATTAGCAAATGCAGCTGTCGTGTTTCGGAAGTGCAAAGGGAGAATAGAAGATTCGTGTTTACCAATATTGATCATTCCAACCTACCAAAGATTTTGAACTGTAATCAATCATAAAAAAAGTTATTATCTTTATTGTATTTCTCTTCTTTATTCCCCTAAAATGATATTTTTATTCATACTGAGGAAATCGTTATTGAAAAATATTAAAGAACTAGTTTATTAATCGGAATTTTTATTTAATGGGCCTTTTGAATCCTTTAATTAGAGACTCTTCTGCTGTTGAAGTTAAATTTATAATGTTATTATTTTTGTTCAATTTCTAAATGAATAAACAAAAAAAAAAAGATTCTCTTGAAATCAAATAGAATTTACTGAATATTCATCAGGTTCCATTAAATCAATATTTGTTATCTTTTTCTGCATGAGTAATCTTGGATTTATAGACACTAGTCATATTCGTAGATATTCTACCGTTTATAAATATTCTTTTTCTAATTTTCATATATAAATTTATAAATTTACAAAGAAAACTTTATTAAATTTTTAAAATCATCCAATCGAAAGTATACATTTTTGTATCATAATTTTTGTGTAAATTATTTTTATTTATTATCATTATTTATTTATTCATTTCCTATTACTCGTTTCCTTTCAAATAGAGAAATAAATAAATCGACCAATTCAAATTCAATATTCAGTTTATTTTCGTCTCTGAATGAATAAGTACCAAACATGTTATTAAAACTGAATAATTTGCTGACTTTAGGAAGTTTTTATTATTTTACTTCTATCGAGTTATTCACAACATTCTAACAAATATTTTTTTAATGGAGTTTGAGTAGCAGCAAGTCTTCTCGTGTCTTCAGGAGTTTTCTAAGTATCCAAGCTGATTTTGTAATGCTGTGGTCTGGAGAGTATTTATCTTTTCCAGACTCTTGAGAACCGTTCTAATGACCCCAATTATGATTGGTAGCACTGTTGACCTTATTTTTAGCATCTTCTTCTGCTCTCTGACAGGGTCCTGATATTCATTCGAGGCTTTCACCTTCTTCCACCTTCTCTGTGGTCAGCTGAAACAGCAAAATCCACTAGTATTCATTTGGATCTTAAATCGCAGAGAATTTTGTGAGTCACATTCTCCAGGACGAATTCTGGTTTTTCTACGTACCATTTGTTAGTATAGTCAAATTTCAATTTCTTGCACAATTCCTAGTAGATCCCTTTCCCCACCCAGTCGTGTCTGATCTTGTACTCCCTTTGCACTTGTTTGCTGCATTCCCTTATAATGCAATTAATCGTTCGGTCTCTATCACCAAATAATCTACATTTGTTATTCTATTGCGTTTTATGTATTTTTGATTTAACATTATTGATCCTAATGGCGTCGTTTTATGCTGTTATTAGAATAGATGCAGTTTTCTACTCTTAGTCATGTAGAGGTCTTCTCCTATGAGAAGTTTGTTGCTTGAAATATCCACACAGTTGTTTTTCTTCTTTCTTTTATCCAAGTTAGTTTTGTTCTGTTTATCTTTGTTGTCAGTATTGCTTCTGGCCATTGTAATTAGTCTTTCTTTGTTCTTTATCACGTAGACTTTGAATACTCGTATTGATGCATTCACTTTGTCTTCAATGCGTCCAAGTTCTCTTTCTCTTTCCTGTCTTGACACAAAGTCTATGTCATCTCTCAGATGTAAGACCTTCTGCATTGTCATCTGCTTTCTTGTCCTTTGGTCCATTTGTCTGTGTTCTTCTTTTGTCCATTTTAAGAAAGGTTCCGCGTATCATACAAAGGGGGGAGGAGGGAGGGGGGACAGCCTCGGTGTTTACCCCTTTGATGAGATTCCTGCAGCAGAGTTGGGTTTTGAGAAGTTTTCTTGTTCATCTAGGCTACACTATTTTTACTTTCATCCCCATTTATTTGATGGTGTCCGCTTCCAATATTTCCAATTAATTATAATTTTCCTTTTCTCTAACCATTCCGAGTCTTTCTTGATTTAGTAGTTCTATTCCTTTCGTTATTTGTCTTTTTTCACCTTTTATTATTAGCATGGCACATTTTCTGGGCAAAATTCCATTCCTATATCCTGACTGTATATCCTTATTGTTTGCATCAGAGTCTCCAATTCTTTTTTTCGTTTTTTGCAAACTGTTTGATGTTTTCTATGTACATAAGGTGATTAAACTTTTTTTTACGATTTAGTAAATTTGTAGCCAATAGTGCATTTTCTAAGTATGTGATTGAGTGGCATCATTGTTTTTACAAATAGTAATGGCTAAAGTGCATCTCCCCGAAAGATGCTTCTCTGTATTTTCTCTTCTGCTAAAGTTATTCCTCCTGCTGCCCATTCCACTTTTCTGTTTTTCATGGCTTCCGGGGTGAATTTTATGACTATCAGATATCTTGTACATTTTAGACAGTCTACTAAACAGGATTGTGGGAAATATCATAAACCGTTTTGTAGTCAAACTCAGTCTCGCTTTGGTCTCCTTGACAATGTGCTGATCAATGTACAGTAAATTACTAGTTCTTCTTGTTCTTTTGAATCACCCTTTCAGTTCTTTTAGAAACAGCCCATAGTTAGTAGCGAGCAATAGATCTCCTCCCTAATCTATGTTGTCAGGATTTTCCACATTATTGGCAGACATGTTATCCGTCAATAGTTACTAAGGATGGTTCCTTTTCTTTGGTTAGGGGCTTTCCGGATCAGTCATTCATTCAGGTATATTCGTTTCTTCTACTCAGTTCAAGAACCTGTCTATTATGAATGGACGTGAGTTTTTTAAAACCAGAATCCGTGTATGCCGTCATAGTCTGGTGCTTTCCAATAAGGGACTTTTTTAGTGTTACTCTGAGCGATTCCAGGTTCATGTTGTCCACCTCAAGGCCTTCTTTGAATCATTGTAATTCTTTTTTCTTATTTATCCATTCGGCATGTCTGTTCTTTCAGTTCCCATATTTTACTTGAAAATCGTTTGCTTCTTCTGTATCAGGTTGTTGGTTTGTCCTCGTGCATTCTCCACCTACTTGTCGGTAGAATTATCTTTCGTTATTTTCGTTGTTTTGTTTGTATTGCTTGATCCTGTCTCGGTATCTTTTAAGTCTCTCTTCTTTCGCCTAAATCTATTGATTGATCTCTTCATGTTGCATCGTCTGACTTGTCAGCTGTCTTCATTTGATCTTTACATCCCAATATATCCTCGCGTATTTTTCTGCCTCAACGCTCTCACTTGTTGTCGCAATTTCTTTACCTATCCTTTTTGCCTAATTTTCTATCCTGCTTTGCATTTCTGTTCAGTTTCCTTCAAAGGACACCAATTTTATCACAGACTAATTTTGCTCCCGAGTCAGCCCGTTTAATTCAATGATGTTGTCCGTTTGTTAATAATTTTTTTACCTTCTCGGTTTCAACCTAGTATTGATTCCTGAGAGATGGTAACGCGGCCTTTTTTCGTTTATGATTTTCTTTGCTAACTTTCAATTTATTTTGTCTTCTGTTAACATTTGTTCTGAGATGTTGGGATATTTAGTGTTTCGGATTTCATTATTTTGTGTTTCAATTCTTGCTTTTTAGAATTTAGAGTTTCTGTTCGGGTAGGGGGATTGTTCATATTCTTCCCATTTTGTTGGCATATTTCTAGTATCTCAAGGTCGTAAACTAATCTTTCTTTAATATCATTATACCTTGGTCAGCAAGTATTTTACTTGTATGAAACCCAACAAATTCTGCCCAAATTTCTATCATTCTTTTTCTACACTCTCTTTATGTAGGATTGCTCTTAAGATAACAATAAAGTACATTTTTGTTGTCTTCTCTCGTTCATTTCTTCCGTTGATGTCTTTGAGTTGAATGGTTACGTTGTTCTTTGTTTGTGTGCCTGAAATTAGAACAGCCAATGTTCGTATGATGGGTCCTCCATGTTGGTCATCAATAGAGCAATTGCTGATCCTTACTCCAAGACTGATTGCCTGGGTCCTGCGTTAGATTAGGTTTGGATTTGTCATTTTTTATGGGTATCTGCGCTCCTGAGACAAAGCTAGAGGAAACTTTTAAATTTTGTAAGTTTCAGAAGTTTTATATCTTCATTCATGGCTTAAAGTGCTTAGATTGGATTATAACAGATATTTTTGCTTTCTACCCAACGAGTGTTCTGGATATGGTGAGGCTCCGGTTATTCTGAAGCTTTGGGGATTGCACAGTACCCATTCATTGCCATTGTTCCCAGATCCACTCTGGCCTGCAGTGATAGCACCTGATAGGGTCCTATCTATGGGTCAAATAGAACTGTTTGACATTTAAATTGAGTGCAAACAAATGACTTATGCAAAACTGAATTGTTAGAAATAGAACTGTTTGATCATTTAACAGTGTGTAAACAAATGACTGATGTTTAATTGAATTGTTAGTGATACATAGCAATACTTGGAACTGGTCGACTTTATTGGCACATGCTAAATTGAATTGCAAATTGAATTGTTATAAATAGAACTATTTGATCATTTAATTGTGTGTATCTACAAAATCTTTTTACAAATCATATATTTAATATATTTGTAAAAACAGGATTTGGCATTAAATAACTCATAATCGTTGATATGCCATAAAAACCAAATCAAACAACTACCGATCAACTTTTGTGGTATTCGACAATGATGATCTTTGCCCAGCATTTCAAGTATACTAAATAATTCACACCGTCCCTATCGGCTACTGTTTATCGGCTTTTTGTCAAAAGAGTTCTTGTCACGTGACTCGAGAGAGAACTCTCCAACTGATACAAATATTATTTTCATTTTACCAACATTTTTTTCTTTTTCCGTTCTTCCCTCTTTAACAACAAATACAAAATTTACATTTAAAATCTAAAAAAGCAAAGCACTAAAATCTCACTTGGACAATAGAGCAGATAATATGAAAATATTTACGAACTGGCAACGTTGTTCAGCATTTCAATGAAGTTAAAGATTAAAGAATTAACAGACTTTACCTTTGTTTTTTTTCTTTCCACGTTCGCTGTTTCTCTCGTCCTCTATTATTATTATTATTATTATTATTCATTAGAATTTTTCACATCAGTATTAGCTGATGGTTTTTCACTGGAGTCTGAGTGATAGCAAGTCTCCTCAAGTCTCCAGGACTCATCTCAGTATTCTGGCCGTTCTCAGCAATGCTGTCGTTTGGATAGTCTCTACCCGTCCGCCAACTTCCAAGTCTTCCAGGCCTTTTAATAATCCTTTAGTTATTGTGCCTAATGCACCAATCACAATTGGCACAATCGTTACTTTCATGTTCCACAGCTTTTTCTATTCTCTAGCAAGGTGGAGGTACTTATCCTTTTTTTCACTTTCCTTCAGATTTATTCTGTGGTCCACCGGGACAGCAAAGACGACAATTTTACAAATTCTCTTTTTTGTTGATTATTATAAGGTCTGGTCTTCTGGCCGGGATTAGGTGATATTATTATTATTATTATTATTATTATTATTATTATTTTGCTCCTTGCAGGTTTTTCACAGCAGGTGAGCTTTTCACAGCTAGTGAGCTTTCACTGGAATCTGAGTGACAGTAAATCCTGTTCCATCTGTCTCCTTTTCAAGACTTAAGGGAAGTTTCCTAGCGTATCAACTACAATTGATATTACTGTCATTCTCATCTTCCATCGTCTTTTTTTTTAGTTCTCTAGCAAGGTCCAAGTATTTGTTTATCTTTTCGTTTTCTATTATTTGGACTTTGTGGTCGACCGGAACGGCAAAATTCACTTGATACGTTCTCCTTTTTTTTTAATTTTTAATTTAATTAATTTTTGTTAATTAGTACAAGGTCTAATCTTCTGGCCAGGATTCGATGATCCGTTTGTATCTCGAAGTTCCGGCATTTTATGCGTCTCATTTTCCAGGACAGATTCTGGTTTATGAAGTTACCATTTCGTAATATGGTCAAATTTTAATCTCTTGCATAATTCCCAATATATCACCTTTCCCACCCAATCATGCTTAGTCTTAAACTCCTTTTGTTATAGTTTGCTGCATTTGGCAACTATGTGATTAATCATTTCATCTATTTCTCCACACCATCTACACTTGCTATTCTATTGTGTGTTATCAATTTTTGCTTTAACATAATTGGTCCTTATATGCGCTGTTTTGTGCTGCAATTAAAAGAGATTCAGTGTCTCTCTCTTTGGTTTGGTTTGGTTTGTTGGGTTTTATGACATATCAACCTTTGTAGGTTATTTAACGCCAAATCCACTTTTATGTAAATAATCAGTTCTATTTAAAAACAATTCAGTTTAACATGAGTACGCAGTTTCATTGTCAAAAACATTTCTATTTCAAACTATTCAAGCAGTTTATATAACAATTCAGTTTAGTGTAAATACAATTTCACTGTCAAAAATAGTTCTATTAGAAATAATTCAGTTTATCATAAGCACGCAGTTTAAATGTAAGTACGGTTTAATTGTCAAAAATGTTTCTATTTCAAGCTTTTCAGTTTAATCAAACAATTCAGTTTAGCATAAATATGCCGTTAGTTCTATTTAACCCATAGATAGAGCCCTATCAGGTGGTACCACGCCGGGCCAGAGTGGACCTGGGTGCAATGGCAATGAAGAGGTACTCCGCATTCCCAAAGGCCCCAGCATTACTGGAACGTCACCATCAGATTGTTTAGTGTCATATCCAGGACACTCATTGGGGGGGTCTTACCCCTCTGCAGAGGTGCAGTCAGTGTATTCTACAGCCCCAGCCGACTGGGCAATCTCTCATTAGATTTTCCTTTCGTAGCCATGTCAATATCCTCTTGTATGCACTGTAGCCAGTTTGTTGCTTGAAACATCAATATATTTATTTTTCTTCCTTTTTCTCTTGCTACATTTTCGTTGTGTTCCTGTTTGTAATTGTATTGCCTGCCAATTTTCTTATTGGCTGCTGTAATTAATCTTTCTTTGCTTATTGTAATGTAACCTTCCAGTCTTGTGTAGATGCATCGACACAATCCTCAATGCTAGCGAGTCCCCTTCCTCCTCCTTTTCATGATACATAAAGCCTAACAATGTCATCTCTCAGATGTAAAGCGTTATACTTAGTCTTGAATTTTCTCAATCATTTTACAAATAGTCCCAAGTATATTATAATGGCGACTGTTTATCTGTTTGAGGAGATTTCTGCAACAGAGCTTTACTACAAAGAGCTTTCTCGTTGTTCTGAAGTAATCTTTTCTTGTTTTCTTTCATCTCTCTTCGTTTGATTATGTCCACTTCCTATATTCTCAAGTTTTTGTAATTTTCCTTTTCTCCAAATGTTCTAATGATTTCCTGAATGGGTAGTTCAATTCCTTCCACTGTCTCTCTTTTCCAGTTTTCATCATGGGCATGATACATTTTTCGGTATCAAATTCCATTTTTATATCCTGGCTGTATATTCTTATTGTTTGTATCAGGGTCTGCAGTATCTTTTTCAATTTTTTGCAAACATCTTTCCATCATCCACCATCCATATACATTAGAGGATTAATCTTTTCTGGTGATTTCATAAATTTTTAGCCCCCTGTACATTTCCTATGTACGTAGTTGAGTGGCATTATAGTTATAACGATTTGCAGTCATGAGAGAGTCTCCCTGAAAGATAGTTCTTCGGATTCTTACCTCTGCAAAAGTCTATCATCCTTCTGTCAATTCCACTCTACTTTCTTTACGTAATTTGAAATGTCCTGTTTTTTTTTTTTTTTGTTGTTGTTTTTTTTTTTGGTTTTTTTGGTTTTTTGTTTTTTTGTTTTGTTTGTTTTGCCTGACTCTGCATCTTTTGAGTCTCCCTTCTTTCGCCGATATCTTTTGATCTATTTCTTCTAGTTGTATTCCCAGACTTATTTGTGGTTGGCTTTTTGAAACCTTTTCATTTCGTTGGGTCTCACTGCGTTTAATCTCCCTTTCCAGTTTCACTTGTTGAAGTTTCTTTATTTGTCCTTCTATCCTGATTTTCCATCCAGGTTTTGTATTTCTTTTCGGATTCCTCTTTGGGAAACCTATTTTATAACTGATTTCCTTTGCTCCTGTATAGATTAATTCGTTCTGTTTGGTGATACTGTCCATTGGGATATGTTATAACATTTGATTTACGTTTTGGCTTTTGTCCAGTTTTGATTCCTTTTGTTCTCTCGTAATTTTTTTTTTTTATTAACTCTGCATTTTCTTTCTCTTCTTGTGTTGATATTGATCTTGTCTTTATAGGTTCGGTGGTAATTTGCTTTTCAATATTTTGTTTCAATTCGTTTTGGAAGTCCTTCTTGGATTTGTTCAATCTGATTTATTCTTCCACTTATTCAGAGTCTTCTATTATATTTAGCGGATTCTGTCTAGATCTCAATGATCCGTTTTCTATATCCTCTTTGCTTTGGATTGCTTTTAAAATAACATTGGGTTACATTTTGTGTCATCTCTAGTCCATTTTTTCATTCATGTCTGTCAGGTGCGTTGTTGGTTTTGTCTTTATTTTTGTACCTGAAATAAAACAGCCAACATTCGCAGAATACTGAGCGTGTCACCTATTTTGGTTATCAAGGGACAACCTGCTGATGATGACTCTCAGATCTGTCATCCGAGTCCCACATTGATGTGGATTTGTCATTTTTTCACGGGTAGTATATTGTAGCAATACCATACCCAGGGGTTGATTAAAATTTGTGCTTCTGTTACAGATGTGAATTATTACTCTTCTAAGAAAGGAGGCAATAAAGCAGGCCACGAAAATCATTCCGGTTTTTTAAACTTACAAAGTCTAAATCAATTAAATATCCAACGGTCACCTTTTTTAACATGTTCGAGTTTAAATCTCAATTCGTTATTCATTTAACCTGCTACTTTATCCTATTTACCCAACCCCTCCGCTCGGGCAGGATATGACACAAGGTCAATTTTTAAGCGGAGTTTAACAGGTTTGAATTCAGAGTTTTTCTTCTCCTAGACTAGTTGCCTAACCAAGGCTGAAGAACCTAGTCTGTCCTACTATTTACCCATAGCTGGAGGGAGAATAATTGGATTCCTACCTTTCCCAAGGGTATTAGTGCTATGTGAAATGCAATCAGTCTCGTCCAGGATTTGAACTCGTGTCGCCGTGTCCATTTCCTACAACGATAACAATTACACCTCGGGCACCTGCTACTTTATGCATGGATTGGCTTTTGACTAACGGTAGTGTTTAGTTGTTTAAGCACGAACCATTTTGGGGAGGATTGTCAAATGCTCAATCTTTGCTTATCGTTTTTTTTTTCTTTGTAATAACAGTTCCAGTCACGTGACTTGGAGAGAACGTGCTTCTACTAAAAATCCTTTACTTTTGATTTTTTTAAGGTCTTTTAAGGAAAAGACTAAATTTTAATTCAATAATATGACATAGACTTTTTAAATATTTATAAACAAGCCAAAATTTCAGTATATCAACGAAGATAACATATTTTAAAAGTTTGTAGGGCTTGCTTACCTGGATTTCCCATTCATAAATTTCGACTCTTTCAGTGTTGTATACCCGACTTTTTAAGAATCCCTATCACCTGTTTTTTAGTTAATGGCTTTTTCTAAAAACGTTCCGGTGGTCGTTCTACTTCTAAAAGTTCATTACTCTTCAATTCTTTTATGTTTTTTTACAAATCATCATATTTTCAGGGTTATTCTTAAGGAAAGCACTGAATTCTACTATGACTGTCTGACAATTTTTTCGTTTTTTTTTAATATTCATAAACAAGCAAAATTTCATTGAAAATAAATTTCCAAACAGGCTCATTGGCCCAGTAGGTAGAGTGCTCGCCAATATTCCGGGAGACCTGGGTTCAATCCAAGTTCTGGTCATACCAAAGACTTTAAAAATGGTCTCGTGATACCTCCTTGCTTAACACTCAGTAATATAAGGTACGTATCAAGGGTAAAGTGGAGCAACCCGGGGATAGGATGAGCGCCCTCCCCACACCTCAGTGTAGTAGCTATTGAAAAGGGATCCTTCTGGTTGCCCTCGACAACGGTTGCCAACTTTACTTATTTCTTCAACTCATTTCTCTCTCTCACACACACACACACACACACACACAGGTCGTAGCATTTAAAACTCACGCCTTCTTTTCCTATTCAATACATATTATATATGTACATTTAAATCAATGTCGCATGTTATTATACAATCAAAATTCTATTTACAATTGTCAATAATTTAAGATTATCTCCCTTGAATAAAGCGATTTGCTGACAAGTGATGACCACAAAGAAATAATTCTATCATTCAAATCATTAGAAATAATTTTAAATATCTAAATAAAAACAAATAAAACACAAGAACAAAAGTCTATTTAAAAGTATTCAGTAAATTAATAAAGAAAACTTTGTAGTTAAACATATGTACATACATATGCGTGTATTTCCACTCCATGAGCTGTCCTTTCAATTCAGGCCCATTGTGGAAAACATGTTTTTTTCCAATTTTTAAACATTTTTTAATTAAAATGTGATTCTCCGTAAATATCACACATTCTCGTAAAATTTTCAAATTTTTTTCTATAAAAGAAAATTTTAAATATCTTTTAAAAATCTTATAGTAACGGTATCTATTAATCTACTAACATTCCTGGATATTAGATTACTTTCAGCATCTTGCAAATACAATGAATGACCTTTCGGTCATGGGAGGTAACTAAAAAAAGACAACAGCGATTCTATTCAAAATTTACAGTTACTACAATATTTGACATTTATTTTATTATTATCAACACTTTATTTTTAGGGTTATATCTTTTTAATGTCTGAGCTATACTCTCTTAAAGTTACATTATTGTTATACGAGGATCATTAAATAAGTTTCCAATCTTTTTTTTTTTTTTTTCGTATAGGCACTTTTATTGATAGTACACACATGAAACTCTAGTCCACTTCAAAGTATTCTCCTCCAGCTGCAATGCACTTGTTGGACCGTTCAAACAACTTCTCAAAGGCCCCATGGAAGTCCTCTTGTGTGAGTGTGTCAATGACCTTCGTCAGATCCTCTTTCGTCTCCTCAATTGTCTCATAACGACAGACTCTGAGCTTAGGGAATAACCAAAAGCCACAGGGAGCAAGATCTCGACTATAGGGAGGCTGAGGAACTGTCTTGATGCCCATCTTGGTTAAATAGGCTGTGACAAGGATGGAGTTGTCGACTGGCGCATTGTTCTGGTGGAAATGCCACTAAGTCGATTTGAAGAGTGATGGCCTCTTCCGACGGAATCTCTTCCTGAACTCCCTTAAAACCTCAACATAGTAACCCTAACCCTTTAGTCAATCAACTCTGATGTATTGACTTGCTTACTCGTCCCACACTTATCATCCCTTACAGACTCCCTGCCTTCCTTGAATCTCTTATGCCACTCAAAAACTGATGCTCGATTCATGCAAGATGCCCCAAAAGCCGCCTGAAGCATTCCATACGTTTCTGTGGCATTTTTCCAAGTTTAAAACAGAATTTTATTGCATATCATTCTTCTAAAGTGTCCTCACGTCCAGATTGCATTTTTGAAATTCACCAGCTTTGACAATCAGGATTTAGTAGGATGTATTCCAATTGCTGCTGTAGCTGTTGATTTGAAGCTGAAATCATAAAAATTGGTCAGTCATCTCATAAGATGTATAGCAATAGTAAATTTTCAGGAGTGTAAGACAATTTTAAATGCCTGTACAAAAAAATTCTGGAAACTTATTGAAGGCACCACGTACATCAAGTATTCCTATCTAATACAAATTATTTGAACGTTGTTGTATGGTTTCAAGTATTCCTCTCTCATACTAATAATTAAATGCTCCCAAGGAATTATTTCTATTTGATAGTCCTGATTTTTTTTTTGCATAGTTATATAATTTCAACTAATTATAATCCTTATAAAACAATTATAGCTTCAAGTAATTATTCTTAAGACAGATAATATACACACTGTTACAGGATTCATGTGTTCCAATCTAATAAATAATTGGCACACATTTGTGTGGTTTCAAGTATTTTTATATAATGCTAATAATTATATGGTTTTAAGTAGTTGTTTCTGTTTAATGATAATTATTTGGTTACACATAGTTATATAGTTTCGATTAATAAATGATACTCCTTACTAAACAATTATAACCTCAAATAACGATTCTCATTACAAATAATTTACAAACAAATGATATGCAAAATTAATTTCTGATGAAAATACTTTGCTCACTGTTGTATGATTTCAAGTATTCCTATCAAATACAAATACTTTATTTACAATAATATAGTTTCGAGTAACTATCTGTAATTAATAGCAATATTTTACCGGCTCATTGGGCTAGTTGGTAGAGTGTTTACCAATGGTCCAGGAGACCTGGGTTTACTCCCACCTCGCATCATACCAAAGACTTTTAAAATGATACTTGATACTTCCTTGCTTAAAACTCGGCAATATAAGGTAGGTATCAAGGGTAAAGTGGAGCAATCCAAGGAAAGGAGTAGCACCCTCCCCTACACATCAGTGTAGTAGCTATTGAAAAGGGAGCCTTCTGGTCGCCCTCGACTAAGGGAAACAACTGTATTTTACTTATTTGTTTATACGGTTAAATGGTTTCAAGTCACTAAAATTGATCCAGGATAAGAATATGTATATATAGCCTTAAATAACAATTCCTAATACAAACAATAGAAAGGGTGTGTCCTCGTGGTGTAATGGTTAAAGCGGTGGACTGCGGAATCGTAGTACGCAAGTTCGTACTCCAGTCGCGCTATTACATTCACTTTCGGACAAATACCCTTGGGAAAGGTATGAACCCCCTTATCCTCCCAGCTATGGGTTAAATAGCACCACTACTGTTCTTCTAGGAGAATGGCTTTGGCATTAAAATAACCTAAAAAGAGTTTATATGCCATTAAACAAAGAAACCAAACCAAACCAAACAATAGAAAGTTTTATGACATTACGTATTCCAATCAAATATGAATTATTTTCGAACATCTACTTTACTCACTGATTAGACCCTAACAGGTGCCACAACTCAGTGTCAGAAAAGACATAGAAATAACGGTAATGAAGTGATACTACACTCACCCCTATTCTCCAGAAGGAAAACTTTGCTGTTAGATACAGCTTAGAGTCGTACTCAAATCACCCGTCCTTTTTTTTTTTTTTTTTTTTAAGGAAAAGAAGGGGTTCTTCTCTTCAGGAGACACAGACTACATATTCTAAGTCTCGCTGACAGGGTGGATTTTCCTCAATGTTTACGTCAAAGATAAATCGATGTAACAATAAAAATCAATACACAATGGAAACATTCTAAAAACAATAGTGACTTCCTTTTCAAATAGTTCTGCTTCTGCTTGATTTGTTTTTATTGATATTTTTTATCATTATGTTAACTTTAAACGATTTCTTTTGAAATCCGTATTGCAAGTTAATTCATTAAAAATAAATATTTCCGCTTCACAATCAATCATCTCTACACTCGAAACAGCGCTTACCAATCATCAGCGCAATTGTCCATCTACTTGATATAAATTCACAACTGATGGATCAATATATAAAGTCGTATTCTGTTAGCCTTTCTATTATTCTTTCATTAACGCGATGATATATAATCAATATTCATTGCTTCAATATGGATATATATTCCGTTAAAATTAGAGAGTTAATTTACTATGAACTTCTTACTGTCGACAACTACTTTATATATTGTATTATTCTGTGTTGTCAATGGTGACTTTCCAAGGGCAATAGCGCTTCAGTGGTGTGTACCTTGTATATATGCAGATATCTGACTCTGTATGCTATGGTTGTACGAATGCGTCTATGTGCTTAATGCTCTGTATACACAACATTAAGTCCGAAGGAAATAACACTTGAATGTGATATTTGAAATGTCACATTGTTTACTATTCGATTATTTGTTCTCGTCAAGTTGACTGCCGTGTGACACGGCGTCGTTGCAAGTATCAAATGCCAAGCGCTTTTGTTAAGACTTCGGTAGCTTTGCTTCACTGAAAATTATTCACCAATTTGATTCGTTAGGGACGCCATAAATGATAGAATTTGAGACAGTTTTTATCATTGACAGAAGAGTTATTCACAGCGTGGCCATTATCTTAAAGCTGTGATAATCTTTCGGTTTTTTTTTATTGTTTTTATTTTATTTATTTATTTTGTATGTGTGTGTGTGTGTGTAATTCATTTGTGTTCTCGTGTCTATTCCCACACACATAAATTATGATGATTTTCAATAATCGCAAAAATAATGAATCGGTTTTATCCTTACCGAAACAGTTTAAATAGTAAGTAAAGTTGACGACCGTAGTCGAGGGAGACCAAAAGGCTCCCTTTTCAATAGCTTCTACACCTAAGTGTAGGGAAGGGCGCTACTTTTTTCCCTGGATTGCTCCACTTTACCCTTGATAACGTACCTTATATTGCTGAGTGTTAAGCAAAGAGGGTATCAAGTACCATTTTTAAAGTCTTTGGTATGACGCGACCTGGGATTGATAGTGCAAATATGTTGCAATAATCATAATAATAATTATCTGGGATTTTGAGATACAAACAGATCTCTTAATCCTGGTCAGAAAACAAGATTAAGTATAGATTAACAAGAGAAAAGAACTTATTACCTTGTAAATGTTGCCATTTCAGTGGACCACAAAATGAAAATTCAAATAAAAGCGAAAAAGTAACCAGATACTTGGACCTTGCAAGAGAACTAAAAATTGTTGTTAGTACACTTGGAACGATCCCCAAATGCCTAGAAAAAATCAGAGGAAGAATCGACACCATCCAGACCACGGTGTTGTTAAGATCGACCAGAATCCTGAAAAGAGTCCAAGAGATTTGAGACTTGCTGTCACTTGACTCAAGTAAAAGACCATCAGCAAACGCTGATGTGAAAACATTCGTTATGATAAAGCGATAACAGATAAATATACCTTCTAATTGATACGTCAGGATCAACAGACGATAACATATCAGTCAAAGGGTAAAATAAGTAAATACAAAAACCAGGAAATCGAAATTTTTAAAAAAATGTATCACCATAAGAATACCCCCCGTGTTTGTATTAGTGGAAGACCTGCGTATGATCAAGAAAGGTACAGATAAACACATGAATAAAATTCATGACCTTTATGAAATACAAAAAAATGTGCTTTGAGAAACTGCTCATTTCTTTGAGAAAGTACAATGAATATGATTGGAAAAGGAACAACTGAAAGTACGGATGGAACATTGAATTACTACCGTCTCTCACACTAGTTCTTGGGTAAAGATGTAACATAGGACCAACGTGTTGTGCTTTAAAGAAAGAAGTCCGCAGAAAAAGAAATACTCAACCTCGAAGGTAAGGGAAGAAAATATAGCAGTCGTTTATTATTCACTAAGGGCTCTGATCGTTGCAACTCGAAAAGTTCATTTTAGTTACGTTCTTCTTCTCCCTTCCTCTTGGTGGTGACGGCGGTGTGCGTGAGAGCTGGCTATTGACACACGCCTGACAGGTCGTAGCAGACTGGGTAGGATGGGACGGGCCTCGGAACCTTTGACGCGCCTGTTTTGAAAGCTGCCTTCAACTCTCCAAAATCTCCTGACTTGTTTTCTTGTATAGAGATTTGGGTGAACAAATCGAAGATCCCCGAATGTTCGATGTCACCAGTGAAACACGTGATAATGCATCTGTGATTATTTCAAAATCACGTCTAACTTTGCAGGTCATTCAGCCCGCACGCGCTAGTCTCGTGACACCCTCACTGATTGACGACAGCGCCCGTCCTTAATATTACTAAGACCACATGAGGAATGCGCAAGAAAATAAAAGAAAACTGAAAAAAAATGAACATAAGTAAGAAAGAGAAGAGAAAATAGGAATGGCTGTAATTTTACAGCAGCATTCTCTCTCTCTCTCTCTCTCTCTCTCTCTCTGGATCAAGTGACTGGAATTGTTTGCAAAAGTGGCAAACCAAGGGAGTCAGATATAGATGAACAAAGTTTCTTTTAAGAAATGAATAATCGCAGACTCAGACGGTCGGCGAAAGTCTGCCCCAATGGAATCCATGAAAATTACAAGTGAGAAAGTGTCTAAACATTAATATAAGTCATAAGCAAACGCGCGTGAAATCTTAGTTTATTTCAGGAATTAGTTTTTAAACACTCAAAATCAGTTTAAAAAGTGACCGTTTTACTAAGTTCAAACACAATATTTTTTAAGGGATACTTTTTTGTGGCTGTCTCAATGTTCTCTATTTTAAAATAGTATCAGGTTACATTTGTGATCGGAGCAAAGAAATTTTAATCAACCCTTGGGTCTGGTATTGCCACAATATACTACCCGTGAAAAATGACAAATCTAAATCCATTTCAACGTGGGACACAGGTGACACATCTGAGTGTCATCATCGGCAGGTGCTCCCTTGATAGCCAACATGTGACACTCTCAGCATCCTGCGAATGTTGGCTGTTCTTATTGTCGGTACACAAAGACGAAATCAACAATGCACCTGACAGACAGGAAAATAAAAATAAACTAGAGATGGCAACGGAAAAGTAATCTACATATTTTAAAAGCAATCTTACGCAAAGTGGGCATTGGAAACGGATGATAGAAATCTGGACAGAATTCATTAAATTTAACACAAGTCAAAAACTTTCCGATTAAACAAGATTGATTTTAAAGAAAGGCTGGTTTTCTGACTTTGAGATACTAGAAATAAGTGGACATGTAAATCGTGAAGAACACACACAAGGAGAGTCTCCTAAAAAATTGATGCTGAAAATAGTGAAAACTTAATCACTACTAAACCCAGGAATGCAACATCAATATTAACATAAGAAGACTAAGAAAATGTAGATTCGATTTTATAAAATCTGAACTGAAGACTGTCAACATCTTTAAGGAATTAAGACTGGACATAAGTTAACGTAGACACCGAATAAGTAAATAACATATTGAAATATATTCCAACAGACAACAGAAGTGAACGAGTTAATCAATGCGGGAACAAAACAAGTTTGTTTTAAAATAGGCTTGCCAAATAGGAATTTCAACAGAAATACAAAACGTGGATGATAAATTAGGAAGCGAAACTAATGAGAAAAGAGAAAAATACAGGAAGCCAGCGTAAAGACAAGACCCCAAAAGATAACTGAAGACAAGTCTGACAACACAACTAGAAGAATAAATTAAAAGATATTGGTGAAAGAAGGAAGAAAATAGTGAAATGATTCAACCAACGGATGTGAGGAGATGGTCCAAAGAAAATCAGCAATAGGAAGCAAAATATAGAAAAAGAAAGACCATAACGGAAATACTAAAAGGATAAATAGCATGAAAAAAAGAAGAAGAATTCAAAGAAGGTTCCGAGGCAAAGACACACCTGGACACGCTAAGAGCAACACTCAAAAAAATATCAAATTGGAAAATTCCAGGCCACCATGGCATTCATGGATTCTGGTTTTAAAAAATTACATCTATCCGCGACAAACAGGCTCAGCAACTAAGTGAATGCTTACAAGAAACAAGTTTATCCGAATAGATGACAAAAGGGAAAAGAGACTCTCCCCAGCAACTATAGACCGATAACCTATGATGTGAAAAATTTCGACCGCACAGATAAGAGAAGAAATCTATTTTCTATATTCACTCTAATGCTGCGGACTGTTTCTGTCAGGATAAAAAAGAAGCCGCCGAATAACAAATAAGCTATTATACCTCGAATAGCACATCCTCGAAGAAGTCAAAACGAGGCGGAAAAATGTAGCCATGCACGGATTGACTGCGAAAAGACCTATGATATGGTCCTGCAAACGTGTTTGAAAATGTACAAAACGTTCGATAAAATCATTAAATTCATCACAAAAGGTATGGAAAACCGGAGGGTCAATCCCTTGCAGAGGTAAAAATACCAGGAGACATCTTCAAGGGAAATGAGCCTTTCCACTGTTATTTGTTTTAGCAATGATGCCATCCATCTACTTGTATCGAAAATGTAAAGGAGGCTACAAATTTACAAAATCGCAGGAAAAAATAAAATCCCCTTACGTATATGGATGACATAAAATGTTTGCAAAAAATTAAAAACAATTGAAGACCCTGATACAAACAATAAGAATATGCAACCAGAATGGAAGTCGGCATTGAAAAATGTGCTGCACTTATAATGAAGGGTGGGAATAAACAAACAATAGAAAGAATAGAACTACACCCTCAGGAAAGCATTAAAATAGTTGGAGAAAAGGAAAATTACAAATAAAAAAAAGTGAAGGCGAAGAACGAGAAATCTTCTTGAAACCAAACTCTTTAGGAGAAATTTCATCAAAAGGATAACCACCTGAGTAGTCACCATTGTAAGACACACGGAGCCATTCTTGAAATGGACAATAGAGAATGTCCAACAAATGAATCAATGGATAAGAAAGTTAATGACGATGCACAAAGCTTTACACCCGATATATGACAAAGAGAGACTGTATGTGTATAGAAAAGAAGAAAGAAAATGACATGCTACCGTTGTGGATTGCATAGATTCATCCACACAAGGACTCCTGGACTACATTATAATAAGCAAAGAAAGATTGATCCCACCAGCCAATAACAGCGTTAGCAATACAATTAGAAATAGTCAAACATCAAACATTTGGCAACACAAATGGGAAGAAAAACTATTGTCTGGCTATTTTAATGATAGTGCACACGAGAAAACTACAAGATGGAAATCTCAAGACAAAAACTGAATCTCTTCTAATTGCTTCTCAAAACAACGTCATAAGGACGTTCAAACGAAAATCGATGACACATAACAGAATTGCAAGTGTAAGTTATTTGAAGCGAAAGATGAAATGATTAATCACATAGTAAGTGAATGCTGCAAGACTAAGCATGACTGGATGGGAAAGGTATTTAACTTGGAATTGTGCAAGAGATTTAAATTTTGTCATTACTTCTGAATGTTCGATGCACAAACCAGAAACCGTTCTAGAAAATGTGGCGCATATGATTCTCTGTGATTTCGAGACACAAACAGATCACCTAATCCTGGCCAGACGACCAGACCTTGTATTGAGTTATAAGAAAAAAGAACTTGCAATTAGATTGATTTTGCCGTTTCGGTCGACCACAAAGTCATAATTAAAGAAAGTGAAAAGATAAACAAATACTTGGACCTAGCCAGAGAGCTAAAAAAACTGTTGAACATCCGAGTGACGATGGCACCAATTGTTACTGGTACGTTTGGAACCATCCCCAAAGGTTTGGAAAGGAGACTAGTAGAATAGAAAATCAGAGGAAGAATCGAAACCAAATAAGCAACAGCATTGTTGAAACTTGCAAGAATACGGAGAAGAGTCCTGGAGACCAGAAGAGACACTCTGTCACGCTGATACTAGTGAAAATCCAACAGCTAAAGCTGTTGTGAAAATTTCGTGAGGAGTAAAATAATAATTATAGATGATTGGCTGGGTTTTATTGCATATCAACCTTTGTAGGTTATTTAATGCCAAATCCATCTTTATATAAATAATCAGTTCTATTTCAAACAATTCAGTTTAGCATTAGCACGCAGTTTAATTGTCAAAAACATTTCTAGTTCAAGCTATTCAGTTTATTCAAACAGTTCTAATTCAGCTAAATCAGTTTAGTATAATTACAGATTTTGTTTACACACAGATGTCAAAACAGTTCTGTATTAAACAATTCAGTTGAGTGTAAGTAGAGTTTCAATATCAAAAACAGTTCCATTTCAAACAATTCAGTTTAGCATAAGCATGCAGTTTAAATGTAAATACACAGTTTATTTGTCAAAAATATTTCTATTTCAAACAATTCACTATAGTCAAACAGTTCTAATTCAAGCAACTTAGTTTAGCATAAGTATGCAGTTTAGTTCCATTTAACCCATAGATAGGGCCCTATCAGGTGCTACCATTCCGGGCCAGAGTGGACCTGGGAGCAGTGGCAATGAAAGGGGTGCTCTGCTTTTCCCAAAGCTCCAGCATCACTAGAGCCTCACCATCAGATCGTTTAATGTTATATCTAGGACACTCATGGGGGGTCTTGCCCAACTGCAAAGGCGCAGTCGTTGTATTCTACAGCCCCAGCCGACAAGACAATATCAGGAAAGCGTCAAAACACTTGGAAAGAAGGAAAATTACAAGCACTTGGAATATGGAAATAGCCGCTGTCAAACAAACAGAAGTGAAACAAAAAGTAAAAAAAAGAGTATCCCAGAACCAGAAAAACACTGGAAACCAAGTTCTGCAGCAGAAATCTCATCAAGGGAATAAAAACCAGAAACCCCCTCCGCCGTTGTAAGATAATTTGGACCATTCCTAAAATAAACAAGTGAGGAACTCAGACAACTAAACAAAAAATTGATTGAACAATAGAGAGTTCTCAAAAGAGAAGAAGAAAATTAATAACGATGCTCTAACCTTACTCTCGGGAGACGACATAGACTGTTTTTATCGACCCCCCCCCCGCAAAAAATAACAGACATCATCGCCAGCATTGAGAATTACGGAAATGCATCAATACAAGAACTCAAGGAATGCATTGAAAAGGGCAAAGAATGACTAATCCCAGCAGCCAGTAACAGAAATGGCAACATAATAACAAATAGAAAAACAACAGAAACAAAAATGGAAATAAAAACAACTGTATGGATACTTAAACTTGCGGGATATGGACGTATCAAAGAAAATTCTCAAGAAACTCAATCTCTTTTAATTGAAGCACAAAATAATGCCATGCGGACAAGTTATGAAGATTGATAATACGACACAGAATAACAAGTGGTACTATTTACCAACCCCTCCGCTCGGGCAGGATATGACACAAGGTCAATTTTTAAGCGGAGTTTAACAGGTTTGAATTCAGAGTTTTCCTTCTCCTAGACTAGTTGCCTCACCAAGGCTGAAGAACCTAGTCTGTCCTACTATTTACCCATAGCTGGAGGGAGAATAATTGGATTGATACCTTTCCCAAGGGTATTAATGCTATGTGAAATGCAATCAGTCTCGTCCAGGATTTGAACTCGAGTCGCTGTGTTCATTTCCTACGACGATAACGACTACACCACGGGCACCTCCAGAATAACAAGTGGTGATTTAGCGGAGACAGAGATGAAAAAAGGTTTATATGCCATTAAAGAAAGAGTTGATATGAAAAAAAGGTTGATATGCCATTAAAGAAAGAGTTGATATATATATATAGAGAGAGACGAGGTTTATTCAAACATTTCTAAGCCTCACTCATAAAGAAAAGCCATAGCTAAACATTTTATTTTGGCAACCCATTACCTCTTCCTATAAAATCAGAAAAACTAATTCAGATTTCTGTCTTTATTTTTGTACAGGTGACGTTAGAATAAATGTGAGGGGTGCATGACAAATATAAAATCTACATGGGGGAGGGTTAGAAATTTTTTAACGGCCCTCGTACATCAAGTCAGAATACACACACACGCACACATACACACACACACGCGCGCGTAGTTTTCGGCAATGGCCTCGGAGACCGGAGTTCAATTCTAGGTCGAGTCATATTTGATACATCCTTGCTTAACACTCTGAATTATTAGGTACGAATCAAGGGTGAGTGGAGCAATCGAGCGAAAAGTGTAGTGCCCTCCCCTACACCTCTGTGTAATAGCTATTGAAAAAGGAAGCCTTCGGGTCACCCTCGGCTACGATTGGCCAATTTACTATATATATATATAAGAAATCTAAGATCGTTTAGAAAACCTGATTGACAACTTGTCATTGGAATAAAAATCAATTTTTTTACCGTCGAAAATGAATTCTTACAATGCAAAAGGGAGAAACGTGATAATTTTTGTATTGTGAAGTGCACTTAACATAAGTTTTGTTTTATCAATTAGATTCATTCATTTTTTTAAATGTCTTTTAGTATCCTACATTCTTTGAGAATTCATTTGATGAAGAAAAGATATATACAAACCTGGACGTAAGTTGACTGCAGGGAACTAAAACATGAAACCACTTTCTATACCCCAAGATAGATTGTGTTTTTTTACACTAAGCGTATTCAAATATTCACTGCGTTCTGCTTACAACAGCGAGACAATTACAGATAAACACATTTTTTTCACAACGTCTTTTATGTTGATAAATTTTATCATTATATTACTCTTTGCAAGTTATTCACTCCAGCATTAGTTGATGGTCTTTCACTGGAGTCTGAGTAACTGCAAGTCTCTAGAACACCTCTCAGTATTCTGGCCGATCTTAACAATACTGTCGTTTGGATTGTCTCTACTCCTCATCCGATTTTCGCGAATCCCAGCTTCCTTACCAACCTTTAGAGATCGTTCTGAGCGCACCAATTACAATTGGAATCATCGTCAACCTCATGTTACATAGCTTTTGTAGTTCTCTGGGAAAGTCCAAGTCTCTTTCTCTCCTTTCGTTTTAGTTCGATTGGTTCTCTTTATTTATTCATTTTTTTTTTATTAATAACGAGGCTTAGTCGTCTGGCCGAGATTAGGTGATCTGTTTTTCTCTCTAAATCCCAGAGAATTTTGTGCGTCTCTTTCCCTAGGATGGAGTCTGATTTGTGCTTGTACCATTACGTAGTATAATCAAAACTTTGCACAATTCCCGGTGGATCAGCCTGTCGTGTCAAGTCTTATACTTTCTTTGGACTAGTTTGCTGCATCCGCTTTTATGATTAATGGTTTCGTCTTTATCACCAAATAATCTACACTTACTATTTTGTTGCGTCTTATCAATTTTCGCTTTAAAAAATTGGTCCATTTTTCACACCAGCATTAATTTACGATCTTTCACTGGAGTCTGACTGACAGCAAGTTTCCTCAGGTCTCCAGGACTCTTCCCAGTATTCTGTCCGATCTCAACAATGCTGTAGTCTGGATAGTATCGATTGGTACTTCGAATTCCAACCCTTGCAGCTCTCTTTGAAAGCTTTGAGGACTGTTGCAAGTGCACCAATCACTACTGGTATCACTGCCACTCTAATGTTACACAAGTTTCTTTGTTCTCAGGCAAGTTCTAAGTACTTGCCTCTCTTTTCGCTTTCTTTGATTTTCACTCGGTGATCCGCTGGCTGTTATTGTTGTTATCATACCTATCGTATCTGGTGGCTTCCGCCTGAAATCATGTGCTTGCAGACATCTTCAAACTTCCAGCACTTACCTCAGCATTATTATATTTTAAAGTTCAACTCACGTAATTGAGTTATAGTAAGTCTCCTGAAACCCTGTCAATATTCTGTCGGTATAGTCTCGATCCTTCCTAGAGTTTCCAATTTCTCTATTCTTAACTCTAATATTTCTGGGTTGGATGCCAATTAAGATGTGTACAAACCTAATAGCCATGTTCCACAGGTTGTTAGTTCCCAAGAGAGACTATTATTATTATTGATCATAATAGAAACGTGGTGTTAGATATCTTTGTACCAGGTGCTGTCTGATACCGTTAATTGGCAATGTATATAATTACTTATAATGTATTAGCTTCAAAAGGTCGTCTGTCATCCACACACATATTTCACGTGCCAGTGTGTGTGTGTGTGTGTGTATTTGCGCGTGTGTGATGAAAATATTCACTGTGGTTTGAGAACTGAAGTCAGCAATGCAAGTCAGATGTCGAGAAATTTATTCTAAAGTCATCATTTATACATCGGATTTGGAATTAGTCGTAACCAAAGATATATCACCGAAGACTGCAAATATCTAATAGAATACGATACATATATATATATATGTGTGTGTGTGTCCTAATCTATCAATATATATATATTTATATATATATAACACATAAAGCACACACACACACTCACACGTTACATATATATATATATATATATATATATATATATATATATATATATAGGAGGGAAGGCTGAAATGTTCATATGATGACTATTTTGACCAATAGAATGCAAACACTATTGCACTAATAGAAGAAGTGTGTGGACCATAAGGGATCTATGATGAAAAATAAGCCTCCTTTTCGTCAGCCTCTGAAATTTTCAGCCTAGCATCGTAGCTGCACAGACCCAGAGACCATATTCACCTTAAAGTCTTGGAGGCGATTAATATTGCCATAAATCGCCCCCCCCCTCTGTGCAGACAATTAAGCACTCATATTTTGAATATTTTGGGGGAACTGTTGGAGACTTGGGTGACTTGATTTTTTTTTCTAACCTCGTCTCCTTAATCCTATTAATTAATTCAAACCCAGTTTTTATAAATTTTCCGGTGACTAGCTTGACAAGTGCCGGACGAAAGTGCCCTCGCTATTTTATCATTTTAGAATAGTTCCCCCTCTTTTTTTAGAAATGTTTTTATCAATCTCTTTATATATATATATATATATATATATATATATAGTCAGTATAGCATAGAGAAAAAAGTTTCCACCACAGGTCAAATAACAGTATCATGGCTAAAGAACCCTGTTTGCCATTCTATTCACCCATAATAGGGGTTAGAAAATGGATTTACGCCTTGTTCAAGATATAACAATTATATTTCTATTACTGTGTGTGTGTGTGTGTGTGCCAAAGAAATAAAGAGAGAGACAGAGAATTAATAAATTGCCAGTAAGTTCCATCACTATATTTTTACACACACACATATCACGCGTGGACTTCCACCTCTATTATGATTACTGCTGCTAACATATTCCTTCCTCCACAGATTCTTAGAGTATTATATCCATTCTCACTCGTTACTTTAAATCTCTCGCTAGGTTATATATCGATATTTTTTGAGAAAACCTAACAAAAATAAAATTAAAATTAAATCTTGAAAATAAAAAGTAAAACATATTTTACATTTCCCTACGACAATTAAGACCCACTGTTTTTCTATTAGTAATTTACATTTACGAATCTGTGTCTTCTAATAAAGAGCTAACAAGCAATATTATCTATTTAAAGTCTAAAAATCGTTTTTCCTCCATACCCGTATCTATTCATATTACTCTGTTAACTAATATTCACCCAATTCATACATCATAGTTATCCTATTTCTATAGTGATACTCCCTATCATTACTGCGATTAAGTTCATTTAAATTCATTCTTGTGTCTACATTTGAATATTTGTTCGTTTCTTTTGCTTAATAGTCATCTAGTGTCTTTGAAATTGATTTTATTAATTTTCTTTTCCAAGCAGAGGTTATATCTACTGTTGAAGCTATTTGCCGTCGAAGATTTTTTAATGATTTTCGATTTTATTTGAGGAGTTATCCATGTTCCTTTAACCTCCCAAAGTATTTTATATTTCATGTTTGATTACAAGTTTGCAATTTTAATTTTACTTATTGATTGACTGATTGCTTTATTTCTACGGCATGTCAACTGATCTAGGGTTATTTTATACCTAGAGTTTAGGAAAAGCATTCATTGTACAATTATAGATACATTTTATAGTAGTTTTTTTCCACAAAGTTATAGAATATCAAGTATTCTTATCTAATACAAATAATTAGCGAACAAGGTTTCAATAATACCTATCTAATATTAATGATTATAATTATTAGTAACTTGAAAACTTTCCGATGATTCCACTCCGATGCACTTTTCAGCCAAACACCATGTATCCTTGCTGGACAAGTCAGAGTGAATTTTTGGAACTTTATCATATTTACCAACCCCTTTGCTCGGGCAGGATATGACACAAGGTCATTTTTTAAGCGGAGTTTAACAGGTTTGAATTCAGAGTTTTCCTTCTCCTAGACTAGTTACCTAACCAAGGCTGAAGAACCTAGTCTGCCCTACTATTTACCCATAGCTGGAGGGAGAATAATTTCTGTGTGAAATGCAATCAGTCTCGTCCAGGATTTGAACTCGTGTTGCCGTGTCCATTTCCTACGACGATAACCATTACACCACGGGCACCTCCTTGTCTCCGAGTTAATGATAATTTTAGGGACTTCATAAACATAATGTTTCCATCAACTCATGAGATACACCTCTCCACTCTCATATCAAATGTTTTTGTACCCTAATTCATATCGCAATTGCTTTTTTTTATCGAGCTTTTTTAATTAATGGTTCCCAAATCATATTCATCCCAATACTTGGTCTACTTAACAGGTCACTGAAGTCCAACATGTCCGCCGCTTATTTAAGATATATTATCCTCCAGTGTTCTTCCCTGTCCATTCTTTTAACTTGATCCTACAAGTGCCGATGGTTTCCATTTTCTTTATATATATGGTCTGCCATACCCAACTTTTCAATTTCTCCCCGACATACTGTTCTTCGGTGTTCCTCGCCTTTGTATACTCTATCGCAACTGCATGAGATGGAGTAGACACAATTCTTGGTCACGTTGTATTCTGTTGGGGTCTTGACTCGGAAGAGATATTTTCAAAGAGCCGTGCTGCTGGTGAATATTGCCCTAATGTCACATAGACTACATATCTTTCGAAGTTTTCGGCTAGGTCTTTGACATAGGGCAGGCAGACTGTGGTCAGTTATTGGGTATCGTTCTCTCTTGTTCGATCTAGATTTCTTGGGGCCGATGTTATGCTTTCTTGATACTTGTTGCCATAGTTGTTGTTGTCTCTTAAACAGTTTACTTTCCTCTTGATACATCTCACTCGGACTACTGATGGCTTTTGCTCGGTGTCGTAAACAACGAACGATCCCTTACTATAAATTAACACTTGTACCCGGACTGGAACAGTCTACCCATGGGGTTCAAATGAGGGGTTCATTTCGAACTTCTGTGTTGAATCCATAGTTCGAAATGAAACACTTGAAGAAGGTCGGAAGACATATCGGTTGAAACTTTGTGAGTATAACAATGAAGATGAAGTCAATAGTCCAAATATTTTAAGTGATAACAATTATCAAGCTTCATCTAAGAAATTTAGACAAACTTAGATAGTTTCAAGTAATTATTTCGATTTAAGATTGGTTGGTTGGTTGGTTTTTATGGCATATCAACCCCTGTAGATTATTCAATGCTAAATCTTGTTTATACATAGATATATTAGATATATATGATTTGTAAACGAATAGTTAGTGTATAACAGTTTTAGACGAACCAGAGTTCATTTGTTTGCACACAGTTAAATGGTTTCAAGTATTTCTATCAACACTAACAATTTAATTTACCAAGTTTTTTACATAATTAAATGGTTATGCATTTGTTGGGGAATAGTTTGTTGGTAATATTATTTTTAAATGGTTTAAAACAAATTTGTTTACACACAAGTATTGTTACTGTTTGCAAACAGTTTAGTGGTTTCAAGTATTCCTGTTCAAGACTAATAATTCTATTCAACACAATTCATCGATTTGCACCCAGTCAAATGGTTCCAAGTAACACTAACAATTCAATTTAAGATGGGTCATTTGTTTGCACACAGTAAAATGGTTGCACAGTTTTTATTTTTATTAATTTTATTTTACCCATGAATGAGATCCGAAGAGGTATTACCACTCCCGGTAAACATAGACCTAGGGGTAATGGTAATGAAGTGTTACTCCACATTCCCCAAAGCTCCACAGCCCAGTCGGCAGGCGCTGTAGAATATACCGACGGTATCTCTGCAGAGGGGTAATACCTCCACCAACGATTTAACATTAAACAATCTGATGGTGAGGTTCAGTCCTAAAGCTTTGGAAAATGGGGAGTACCCATTCATTGCCATCGCTTCCATGTCTACTCTGACACGGAGAGCTAGCACATGATAGGGTCCTATCTAAAATTTGTCCATTTAAACTTTTTGCAAACAAATGACTTATTCTAAATTGAGTTGTTAGAAATAGAACTGTTTGACCATTTAACTGTGTGTATGCAAATAACTTCCTGATTGAATTGTTAGTGATACATAGCAATACTAGGAACCATTTAACAGTGTGCAAACAAATAAGTAATGCTGAATAGGATTATTAGTGTTAAGTATCAGAACTTCAAATCACTTGAATGTCTGCAAATAAATGATTGATATTGAATAGAATTATTAGTATTTGAAATAATTGGAACCATTTAGTTGTGTAGAAACAATAGCAATACTAGTGTGCAAACAAATTAGTTCTAACTCATCTAAAGATTAAATTAACGTCAATCAATTCTCTTACAAATCATATGTACGTAGTGCCTTCAATAAGTTCCCAGATTTTTTTCGTACGGGCACTTTTATTGATAGTACACTCATAAAACTCTAGTCCCCTTCGAAGTGATCTCCACCAGCTGCAATGCACTTGTTGGACCGTTCCAACATTTTTCGAAGGCCCCATGGAAGTCCTCTTGTGTGAGCGTGTCAATGACCTTCGTCACAGCCTCTTTCATCTCCTCAATTGTCTCATAACGACAGACTGTGAGCTTAGGGAATAAGCAAAAGTCATAGGCAGCAAGGTCTGGATTATAGGGAGGCTGAGGAACTGTCTTGTTGCCCATCTTGGTCAAATAGTCTGTGACAAAGATGGAGTTGTGGACTGGTGTATGGTCCTGGTGGAAATGCCACTGAGCCGATTTGAAGAGTGCTGGCCTCTTCCGACGGAATCTCTTCCTGAACTCCCTTAAAACCTCAACATAGTAACCCTAACCCTAACCCTTTGGCCAATCAACTCTGGTGTATTGACTTCCTTACTCCTCCCACACCTCTCATCATCCCTCACAGACTCTCTGCCTTCCTTGAATCTCTTATGCTACTCAAAAACCGATGCTCGATTCATGCAAGATGATCGAAAAGCAGTCTGAAGTATTCCATACGTTTCTGTAGCATTTTTTCCAAGTTTAAAACAGAATTTTATTGCAAATCGTTCTTCTAAAGTGTCAAATTGCATTTTTGAAATGCACAAGCTGTGACAATCAGGCTTTAGTAGGGTGTATTCCAATTGCTGCTGTAGCTGTTTATTTAAACCTGAAATCGTAAGAATTGGTCAGTCATCTCACAAGATGTATAGCAATAACATAGTGAATTTTCAAGAGTCTACGACAATTTTAAATGCCCATACAAAAAAAGTCTAGAAACCTATCGTATGCACTTCGTATATCCATTTAACTGCATTCAAACATTAAAATGATTAAAAGTGAATAGAATGATTTCTGTTAGATACAAATACTCGAAACTATTTAATAGTGTGCAAAAAATTATCTCTGGCTCATTTAAAAATGTTGATAAAATATGTTTACAAATCATATATTCAATATATATGTTTAAACACGATTTAGCATTAAATAACCTAAAATAGTTGATATGCTATAAAACCCAACCCAACTAAGCCAAATCAAACCAAACCAAAGCTCAAGGAGTGGAGCCTCGCCATCAGATTGTTTAGTGTTTTATCCAGGACATTCGTTGAGAGGGTCTTGTCCTCAGCAGAAATGCAGTCGGTGTATTCTACAGCCCTAAACAAAGGGGACATATCTCTATTTAAAAATAATCTTTTGTTGTCCCATAGTTATATGATTGCAAGTAACTAATGATAATCCTGAGGAAACAATTATAGCTATAAATAACTATTCTTAATAAAGAGTATTTGCGCTTAATGGTATGAAGTATTCTTATCTAATACAAATGATTTTAAAACAGGTTTGTTTGGCCTATAGATGTGACACTAACAGGTACTACCACTTTTGTTCAGAGTAGACTTGGGAGAAGTGAGGATGAAGGGGTTCTCAACTTTTCCCAGATCTTCAGAACTGGAGCCTCACCACCAGATGGACTTCAGTGTCATACCCAAGAAACTCTTTTTGGGGGATGGGGGCCTTACCTCACTTCAGATGGGACAGCGTATTCTAAGCCTCGTCGACCGGGCTTTTAGAGTAACCATGATTTGCAGATTTCAAAAATAGTTCCGTTGTCAAGACTTATGGAAATCCGTTTCATAAGCTAATTTTCGCGCCCTCGCTAAACTCTCACATATAATTCCTCATTAGCAATAACGATAAAACCCAGCATTCAAATATTGATTTTTCTTCTCAATCATTATGAACAGAAATCAAATATTTCACACGAAAAGCCAATAATCGGCATTACTTGATGGATGAAGTTTCAAATTATCAACTGATAGGTTTTAATTTGCTGTCATTACATTTGAGTTAATCGGGACAGTGACGGGATTTTATGATTGCATTGAATGCAGAGATTTCAACGAGGTAATGGAAGGACATGCCAAATTGTCACAAATGCTGGTTCCTTTTATAAGTAGAGTCGAATTACCCAGGCAAATAGATCAAGTGCATTTTACGTGATACAATTTACTTCCTCTGTCTTCATATCACTAATCAGGTCATCGTCCATACTATTTACTTGCAGTTTGGCAACAGCTTCTCCTTATTCCAATTCCTGGCGGCAAATTGAAATCTTGCAGGAATAATTACAAATAAAGGAAATATATTTCCATCTCTCAGGTCTTGAGTATTCTCGACAAATTTCTTTGCAATCTTAAGTTCAAATCTTCACCCTTCCACTACAAGCAGGGTGCGACACAAGGTCAATTTCTAAACGGAGTTCAGCAGTTTGAATCCAGAGTTTTTCCTTCTTCTAGACTGGTTGCCTTACCAAGACTAAAGAATCAAATCTTCACTACTGTTTACCCATAGCTGGAGAGAGAACAAATGGATTCTTGTCTTTCCTATTTATGTGAAGTAAAACGCAAATATCTTCATCCAAGATTTGAACTCGGGGTCATTTTTAACGATGATAATAGATACGCTAAGCGCGTCCCCAGGTAAAAACTCACGAATTAGACCAACGGGAAATCGACTAGTAGATTTAAGACTGAGGTGGGCCATGGTCATGTTATAAGATTTATGTAAACCTTAGTAAATTACTATCACACAGACTTTAGGTTGCTTCTTGTAACTGCTGTTTTTAAATGGTCACTCGCCTAAATACTGGGCAGGCTGATCGCTGCTTAACTTCGGTGATTGAACGGAGACCGTTGCTTTCAGCATGACTTGAGCCTAACTTTCGGTTTATAACCTATTATATATTGAATTAATATATACTACTAAAAGAAAATTTTAAAAACTTACTATCCTTTTGGACTCTTTTGAAGATTGCTTTTAGTAAGTACAGGTATATAAGGTTCTAATGTTGAGATGTGAAATTTTGATTGCTCGTTCGACAAAGCCGTGGAAGGCCACATTTAGAATCTGGTATGTAGCCTTAAAGCTGAAGGTTACCCACTCTTGATTTGAGACTTTATTTTATAAACGATTCGGTAAATAGTGATAGTCTATTCAAATCCTAAAAATAACACTTGTCTCGCATAACAAAGTCATCAGGCTTTTTTAACACATACACACTCACACACACATATGTATATATACATATATAAGATTTACCAATAAAATAAGGGCTCTAGTAAACCGGATGTTAGGATTATGATTAAAATGTGATGCAAAAAGAATTTCTATTCCGTAGATGAGAATTGTAGCTCCTATTTTAGTAGAGCACTCTTTTTATTGGAAAAATATATATGAATATATTCGATTATGTACGACTTTGTATATATATATATATATATATATATATATATATATATATATATACTCAGTGTATAATTAATCTTCATTATCAAATGTTTTCACCTTTCAAATTTGATTATCGACTACTTTGTACATATATACATATATATATATATATAATGTACAAAGTAGTTGATAATCGAATATATATATATATATATATATATATATATAGTCTTTGTTCATTTTTGCGTCAGATTTCCAATAGACTCCCAGTTTATTAACAGACTCATTTTACTTACGTTAATCATCTTTCTTATATTAATGCCATTGATTCATTGTGAGACAATTCCAGACACTATTATTATCCTTAACATATATAGTTCTGATGTAGGCAGAAAAATCAATTTTAAAAAAAGTTGTCTATCGAATCGTTTTCGTTCATCTTACTGTTTTGGTGTTCTGCTGAATGCTTTCATTATCAATTGGTATTTTTTGTAACGGCACCGATTTTCTTTGAAGAAAAAAAAACGTTAGAATGTTCCAGCTTCACATTACTGCATTCTTTCTCGAGGAAAACATCTGGATTTAAGCAGGATGAAGACTGTTTGAAGGACAAAGAAGACAAATCAACGAGGAGATACAATTCGAAGATTCAAGAACGACATTTTAGAATACTCTCAGTGTTGCAAAACATGAATACTGTTTCAGATTGACAATATGGCCTCCCCTGATAGCCGCAGCCTAAGATTATTAGGTAAACTAACTAGAAGAATAACAACGGCAACAAGAAAGAAAGAAACATTAAGATTAATGAAGCTCGATTGCTACTTGTCGGATTTAGAGACGGCAGATAATAGAAAAAGTATGTTTAATGTTTTTGTTTTCTTTAGGGATAAGGACAAAAAAAAACGAACTGTAGTTTCAACTTAGTGCACTCATTGAACTTGGGTTTGATGTCTTCGAAATGTATTTACCCAACCCTTCCGCCCCGATCAGGATGTGACACAAGATCATTTGAAACGGAGTATAGCTGGATTGAATTCAAAGTTTTTCTTCTTTAATTATCTTACTGGGGTTATACGCATTGCTGGAAGTAGATCAGATGGATTAATGCCTTTCTCAGTGGTATTAGTTAAACACAAACAACTTCGTACAGGATTTGAACCCTGATCATCAATTCAGTTTCCTACGACGATAATCGTTAAAACTGAGCGTGTCATCTGATGTCTTCGGTAGAGGTCCCTGAAACCTAGTCTTTTTTTTTTTACAACTAACAAGAATACAAAATGATTTCGTATTTTGTTCTGTTGTCCTGAAAGAAGATGCTCATAGCGGGGTGGTTATCATTGTAGGAAATGAACTTGGTTATCCGAGGTCAAATCCCAGACGCGGTCGTTTATATTTCACTTCACTCTAATTCCCTTGAGAAAAAGCTTGGATTCTTCTCTTCTCCTTCCAGCTATCGGTAAAATACTCAACAAAACTGGTTCTTGATAATTAATTTGGTCTAAAAGAAATAAAACTCTAAATTCAAACCTTTTATCATTATGTCAGTGGAACTTGTTGCGTTGATTCAGGTAAAGGGTCGTTCCTTGCTACTAGTACCAAGTAACCCATAAAAACCTGCCACAGGTTACTTTTAAATGTGATGAGCACCGCTAAGTAACCCTCACATTGCCTTGAAAGACTTTATAAAGGTGAAATAAGAGCTCACCTTATTTTAATCTTATTACAAATAGTTTCAGATGTCAAGTAAATAAGAAAACATAACTGTCAGATGAAATGGATGACAAAATTAATCATAAATGAATTATAAATACCAAAAGTTCAAATTAAGTTTCGAAAATCAAATTCTCTGGCAAGCGCGTTCTTTAGAAACGTGACATAGGTGACGTATATATATTTACCAACTCCTCCGCTCGGGCAGGATATGACACAAGGTCAATTTTTAAGCGGAGTTTAACAGGTTTGAATTCAGTTTTCCTTCTCCTAGACTAGTTGCCTCACCCAGGCTGAAGAACCTAGTCTGCCCTACTATTTACTCATAGCTGAAGGGAGAATAATCGGATTCATACCTTTCCCAAGGGTGTTAGTGCTATGTGAAATGCAACCAGTCATAGCAGGTGTATATAATTTTTTTAAAAATCTATTGTTTACCAGAAAAGGATTTGGCAACAAAGTTTATGAATGTTAAAGAATCATTGACGATCAGAACTTGGGAAAGGCGATACCCAATGATGACGATAAGAATTGAACTTAAATACGAGAGTTGTTAGGAAAACTACATGAAAATGGAAATATTTCTCACAAGAACAAAAAGTTATATTTAGTATTATTTAGAAAGATGCATAGAGAAAAATATAAAACTCAAAAGTCGGGAAAAACATAATTTGAAATATCCTTATTGAAACTTTATCTTACAACCAACTGAGAGAAGGGCAAACATGTCCAACATGGAGCCTCATACGATAGGTCACGTGCTACACTGACGAATCTGACTTCTTCAAGACGATTGGCTAGCTCTTTCCGATGCTGAACTTCATCTAAAAAATATGAGCAACAATAAAAAGAAAAAAAATACACTCCATAAGAATCGATGGCATCTTTTTAAGTTAAAAGAGTTCAACGACAAAGAATGTCATTTCCTAGCTGTCAAGATGATAAAGCACTTGAATGGATCTCCTCTCACGGAGCAGTGAAGCTGTTATCCAAACCAAGCCACATGAAAACTTTGTGTGTTTATACCATTTTGTTAAAAAAAAAGACATTCTTGAGTTCATATCTAATATTGCTCGAAAATCTGAACCCCATCTTTGTATTCTTGATAATGTTAACACAAGTTTCAACAACAATACATATAGTAAACGGTGGTTGACATAATTGTCTCGTACCTTTCAACCACTGCACACGATGATACATGCCACAATGTCTACATCACGTGTTACGTGCACTGCTACAAGCTAAATTTGATGACATATGATAAATGCACGAGATATTCTCACACCATTTAAGTCGCCTGACGTTCAAAATGAACAGAGAGGAATATATATATATATATATATATATATATATAGAGAGAGAGAGAGAGAGAGACGGAGAGTCTGCCAAAAATGTATACACACTTTAAGAAAGGAAGAATCTGCATAGATATCTTAACACAAAATATTTATTTTTTATAAATTTTTCTTTTCCTGAAGTGTGTATACTTTTTGTTTGGCGAACTCTATATATATATTTATATATATATACAGAAAGAGAGTCTGCCAAAAATGTATACGCACTTAAAGAAAGGAAGAATCTGCCTAAATATCGTATCACTAAATATTTATTTTACATAAATTTTTCCTTTCCTGAAGTGTGTATACGTTTTGCTTGACGAACATATATATATATATATATATATATATATATATGTGTGTGTGTGTGTTTATAAACTTACAGTCGATCGTAAGAATTAAAGAGACTAGCAATATTAAAAACTAAAAATACACAATATCAAGGAATAGAGTTATTCGATTTCTGCTTATACAACATTCTTTTACCAACTTATTCAACGAACTAGAGTTGATTCAAAATGTTTCACGCCACGAGGTGATCTTCGGGTAATTCGCATTTGCCTTAGTTATATATGTATGTATGTATACTTATATATATGTGTGTGTGTCTGTGTGCATATATATATATATAATATTTAGTTTTATAATATTCTATTGTTCCGTTGGTATGAAAAAAAACACCTGATACTATAATTTGTAAATAAAAATATTACACAAACTGATATCCGGGAAAAATATTCCATAAAAAAGACTAAAAATATTCGTACTGCTTGAAAATAATCAATCAATATTGCAATACCTAGTCAAAAGAAAAAATACCGCTTGAATACCTTAAGGTTAAACGTAAGAGAGCGCAATACACTAAGTAAAGTGAAATACGAATACCTACAGAGCCAAAAGTAATCTACCTTGGTTTCACCAACTCGGATCATCAAGATGATTCTGACGAGGTAGATTACTTCTTGCTCAGTAGGTATTCGTATCTATATATATATATATATATATATATATATATATATATATCACATTAAGGAAGTGTATTTAAATTAAGTTGTTCAATATTGATTCAAAATAGGGTTAATATATATATAAACACTAAAAAGAATAAGAATCTAATCTTGCATTTTTGATGCCATCGTGAGATGGACGACATAAATGAATACCAAACATTCCTGACTCAATACCGTAAAATAAATTGGAGCGGAAATTGTAAGGAGAAAATTTGAAAAAATATTTAACTCTTTAATTGGTAGTCAATGTAAAATACTAGAATTATAAAATATTTTTCTTAAAGAAAGAGAAAGAGAAAACAAACCGTGCCACAAAATTATTAATGATTGCGGCAGAGTTGGAACCTTCAAATTCATTATACAATCAATTTTCTTATAATTAAAATTCAAGTATTGCTATCAAACATAATTCTATTTATTATCAATCATTTGTTTGCACACAGTTAAACGGTTTCAAGTATAGTAAATGATTAAATAGTTCTATTTGACTCATACAAGGGACCCTTAAAGGTACTACTACTCCGAGTCAGAGTGGACTTGGTAGTAATAGCCATGAAGAGGTATTAGACATTTCTCAAATATCTAGGACTGGAGCCTCATCATTGAGGGTTGTGGTGGATATTTGATTTATGTAAATTGTTAATATATATTCTTGGCATTCAACACAAGCTTTTAATCTCAGCTAGGCATTAACTTCCTTTTTACAGTGGGTAAGCTAACCTATTGTGCATTTTTTAATAAAAGCACCAATTTTGACCCTGAGGTAGACCAATATATTATGAACAAATCTGAATGCAGTGTCCTCGCCCAATTGCCTACTGGCGTCCATAGCGGCCATTTTTTCAAAATGGCCGCCAGCCCATACCCAAAAGACACACAAAGTTAAATAAATTTGCTGCCTCTGGTTTTAGTGAATGGTTATTGAATGTTTCGAATCAAAAAATGTTAGATAGCTCTTAGTTACATTTTGGGAGATGCTGCTGATATTAATTAACATATTTAGGCTAACTGCTGATAAAATGGCGACAAGGAGACCCATGATCACGCACACATCCTTTGGGAATCATCTAGATTCATTTAAGTTATAGAAATGTTATCTGATTTTCTTCTCCGTCTGCCAGTAGCTATTCATGGACGCTGCCCTAGCTATTTGAGATGCCAACTAACAAAATTGTTTGCATAATCATGCTAATTACATCGATAATATATCAATAACAAAACCGGATAGTGATAATAATGGTGACTTTCTCTCAGATCAAATGTTTAGTTCTTTGTAACACTAACAATTCAATTTGATACCAGTTATTTCTTTGCACACAGTCAAATGGACAAACAGATCAATTTGACCCCTAGATGGGATCCTAATAAGTACTTCCACTCCCAGTCAGAGTGGACCTGAGAGTAATGGTAATGAATGGATTCTCCACATTCCCCAAAGCTCTATGACTGAAGCTTCACCATCAGTGTCATATCCAGGACACTCTTGGATGGTGGGGGTCATACCCCTATGCAAAGATATAGTCGGTATATTGCATAGGCCCACCTGACTGGGCTGAATTCTTTTTGATGATTTTATTCTTGATGTTAAGAGATTTCTATCGAGTGTATTTGGGGGTAGCTTGAATGTGGATATTTTTTGTTTACTTTGGTGTTGATATGGGTTTTTCAAGATTGACCAATAAGATCTTCTGGTTTTTGTTTGATTCGTTCTGGCTTTTGGGGATTCAAGTTTTTTAGTCTGTCGTAGATGTTTTTTGGTGGATGAATGGGAGATCTAGGAGACCTTTGTTTTGTCGGAGATTTTGTACTTCTTTGGTAAAGTAATTTGTGTTTGAGCAATAGATTTTGTGGCTGTTTTTTCTTTGGTTATTTTATTGGATTTTTCTTTATTTGTTGCAAGTTCTTTGGGTTTAGTCTGTGCTTCTGTTTGATTTCGGCTAAGTGTAGGTTTTTCGGCAGCTCCTGAAACTTTGGCCAAGAGTTGGCTCCAAGCTTAAAAAAACATAAATTTTTATTCTTTATTTCAAGTATTCCCCCCCCACTCTCTCTCTCTCTCTCTCTCTCTCTCTCTCTCTCTCTCTCTCTCTCTCTCTCTCTCTCTCTCTCTCTCTCTCTCTCTTGTATATGTCACAAGATCTTGAGAAAGCGGGATCGTTTTCCTGCCAGTTTAGATATTTGTTTGTTTCTTTCATTTATTTATTTATTTTTTGTTCAGGGGACAATCTGTAATGTGGTCTCTGCCCAGTCGGTAGGGGCTGTAGAATACACTGACTGCATCTCTGCAGAAGGGTAACCCCCACCCAACGATTGTCCTGGGTATGACACTAAACAATCTGATGCTGAAGCTCCAGTTATGCTGGAGATTTGGGGAATGCGGAGTACCCTTTCAACGTCATTGGTCCCAGAGCCACTAAGGCCCGGAAGGGTAACACCTCTTAGGGTCCAATCTATGAGCCAAATAGAATTGTTTGACATCTAAACCGCGAACAAACAAATGATTTCTGCTAAATTGACTTTTTGAAATAGAACTGCTTGATCATTTAATTGTGTATAAACAAATGACTGATGTTAACTTGAAAACATTTAATTGTGTGCAAACAAATGACTAATATTAAATAGAATTATTCGAATTAGATTGAAATAAGTGAAATTATTATTTTCCGAATCAGGTTTAGAGAATTCGTCTTGTATTTTTTATTTGAAAAAGACCATAAGTAGTGTTTGTTTATTCGCTGGTCCAATGCTCAGCATCCACCATGGAGTAGTAGAACTTATGTTGGAAATTTACCAAGAGGAAGGTCTGGAGTAGGATTTCGAGCCCCTGCCGATTTCAGGTTTCCAATAGACAATACATTGTACCGTACGATTCAACAGTGGTTAATGTCTTATTCTCTCAACACAATTAATCCAATGCTACTTTTGCAGTTGGGTACTTGTTTGTCTCAAGAGCAAATGAAGAATATTAAGTGCAAGGGATTGACGCGACCAACTGATTGGTCGGATGTGGCCTGTTCTACTGTCTAGGCCAATAGGGGCCAAAATGGGGTATTGCAAATCACTTGACCACTTGCCGTGTCAAGGACTGCTCAACCACCTTTACAAGCCATCACCCACGGCCAATAGGTATCCTCTTTAGGTGGGGGTCTTACCTCTCTGCGGGGGGTTCAGTCGGCATATACTACAGCTTCAGGCGACTGGACGATATGTATATAACATATTAGTAATAAAATTATTTAATTTGATGTTTGCTATACTTTTATTTCTTTGCATTTACCTAACCCCTCCGCCACGAATGGGATGTAACACAATGTTAATTTTTGAGTGAAGTACTTCTGGTTTGAATTCAAAGTTGTCCTTTTCTTAGACTGGTTGCATTACCAAGGCTACAGAACCTAATCTTCTCTATTATTTACTCATAGCTGGGGGGAGAACAGGTGGAGTCATGCCTCTCCCAAAGATGTTAACGTGAAGTGAAACGCAAAATTTGCCGATTACATTTTCTAAAACAATAATTGTTTCACTAATCGCGCCTCCATCTCGTTTCTTTATTTTTTTTAAAATTTCAACAGGATTCGACTGTTTCAATTTACATTTGAAAATATCTCTGAACATTAAAAAATCATGGATGCCTTTCTGTTCCATACGTTTCATTTGTACATATAAATATAAAACGACCATAAACCTTATTCCACTTTCTTTCCTTTGGTATCATTAGTAATCAATAAACAAAATGTATTCTTTGAAAAAATGAACAGACCTAAAATAAAATGGCTCTTAGAATAATTGTGTAGTTTAAGTTCAAGTATCTAAGTAATATAATCACCAGCGACTACTATGTCGGCGGTGGCTAATAGTCTCAACTCATTTCAAATGTAAGGCCTTTTTTGTTATATTCTCTTCATTTAGTTTCTGAAGCCGTGAAAGAATATAGAAACAGGTAAGAGACACAATATGTGAGGTAGATTTTGCGATCTTGTAGAAACCAGCTCTTTTCGGATCTTTAAATATTTCAATTGCTCATGCTTGTCTCGTTCGTGTCCTTAGCCACAAAACAGGTGAACTCGAAAAACTCGTCTTATTTTATTTCATTGGGGTTCTCAGAGCACTGAAACCCAACTTTCATTTAGCGTGATCGGCATCTCCTGGCCAGCCTCTTAGATAACCGATCGAGTCTGGTGATTTTGCCAACTTTTGGTTGGTTATTGTTTTCGGTTCGTGGTGCAAAATAGAGCATATCATGTTACACCTAGCATACCAGACGAGATATTGAACTTTATCAACTCATCTCTCTTCGGACTGCGGGTTTTTCAGAACTTATCTTTTCGCACACTGCAACGAATTACTTTCAGTGTTACATCTGATTGCAGTGGCAAGCAAAGGAAATGAGCCACCTGGCCAAAAAGGAATTTCTTTAATATATTTATATATGCCTATTCTCTCGTCTCTTGCCAAATAAAATAAGATTAAAATTAAACTTCAGCCTTGATTTTTTTACCACGATTCTTATTGATTGAATATTCAAACTATTGATAACCTTCACCGAGCAAAAAAAAATGAGGAACTACGTGTTGTATGTGCCAAACACGAGATCTTATGTGGAAAAAGCTTTTATGTTGGATCACTCCATTGTTATTAGAAAGAGGTTGTATGTAAATTAAATATGAAGGAAAAAGATAGATACAGAGATATAAAACGAACCATGTCCGGGGTCACATATTCTGGTCACTGCTAGTATCACATAACCTTCTCACTACAAACACGTCTTATTTTTTGTCGACGTACAGTACAGTTTAAACCCCCATTCGAACTTTCAAATATAAATTAAAACTCAAAATATTGTGAAAGCTGAGTTCCGACACAACTACCGAAAAAGTGGGCTTGGTTTGGTTTGATTTGTTTTGTTTGGGTTGGGTTGGGTTGGGTTTTATGACATATCAACCAGAAATGTAACATATCAGCCAGAAATGTAACATATCAACCATAAATGTAACAAGCTTGCAGCGAAAATAAGATCACATTAAGAGGAGCAAAATTATAAACAAACACACATTCCTGCGGATATTTCTCAGTAACAAAACTCATAAGTTTGGATTATAAATATATAACTTACTTTCGATCATCTAGTCTCTAATATAGTGCAGCATGGAGCCGGAAAAATGTAATTTTATAATTCTCATGTATAGCACGCACCCCTAATTTTGGTATTACAGTTCTAAATTACCAGAAATAATACTCTTGGAAGTTAAACGTTTGATGCTTATTAGTAAAAGAAATTAAACAAATCAAATTTTTTTGGTAGGGGGTGATTTGTTTTGTCTGCTATTGTATTTCATTCTATTTCTCCCTGATCCAATAACCTAGAGGGTGCTACTTACGAGGATAATTAAATAAGTTTCCTGACTTTTTTTCGTATGGGAACTTTTATTGATAGAACACACATGAAACTCTAGCCCCCTTCGAAGTAATCTCCTTCAGCTGCAATTCACTTGTTGTACCGTTCCAAAAAATTCAGGAAGTCCTCTTGTGTGAGCGTGTCAATGACCTTCGTCACAGCCTCTTTCATCTCCTCAGTTGTCTCATAACGTCTGCCTCTGAGCTTAGGGAATAACCAGGGAGCAAGATCTGGACTATAGGGAGGGTGACGAACTGTCTTGATGCCCATCTTGGTAAAATAGTCTGTGACAGGGATGGAGTTGTTGACTGGTGCATTGTCCTGGTGGAAATGCCACTGAGCCGATTTGAATAGTATTGGGCTCTTCCGACGGAATCTCTTACTGAACTCCCGTTAAACCTCAACATAGTAACCCTAACCCTAACCCTTTGGCCAATCAACTCTGGTGTATTGACTTCATTACTCCTCTCACACCTCTCATCATCCCTCACAGACTCCCTGCCTTCCTTGAATCTCTTATGCCACTCAAAAACTGATGCTCGATTCATGCAAGATGATCGAAAGGCAGTCTGAAGCATTCCATACGTTTCTGCAGCATTTTTTTCAAGTTTAAAACAGAATTTTATTGCATATCGTTCTTCCTCACGTCCAGATTGCATTTTTGAAATTCACCAGCTGTGACAATAAGGCTTTAGTAGAGTGTATTCCAATTGCTGCCGTAGCTGTTTATTTGAAGCTGAAATTATAAGAATTGGTCAGTCATCTCATAAGATGTATAGCAATAACATAGTGAATTTTCAAGAGTCTACGACCATTTTAAATGCCCGTATAAAAAAGTCTGGAAACTTAATGAATGCACCAGGTATGTAGCGTATCTGGGACAGGAATAGCCTTTCGAAGCCCATACAGCTTCAGGTCTATTACTGGTTTGAATAAACTGTTTTCTTTTTCTTTGACCGTTTGCCTTACTAATGTTAAAGAACCCAATCTGCCCTATTATTTACCCATAGCTGGAAGGAGAATAGTTGGATTCATAGTTTTTCCATGGGTATTAGCACTATATGAAATGCAAACAGCTGCATCCAGGATTTGAACACGAGTCACTATGTCTACTACTTATAATAATAAGCATTTCACCACAATCGACTTTGATTTGGTTTAGTTTTGTGGCATATCAACCATTGGTGGTTATTTAATGCCAAATCTTGTTTTTACATATGCATTGAATATGTGATTTGTAAACATATTTTGTAGATGCACACAGTTAAATGAACCAACAGTTTTATTTCAAACAATTCAATTTAGCTTAAGTTATTTGTTTGCACTCAGTTTATGAGTCAAACAGTTCTATTTAACCCTCAGTTGCTACCACTCCGGGTCAGAGAAGACCTGGAAGTGATGGCAATGATGGAATAATCCGCATTCCCCAAAGCTCGAACATTACAAGAGCTTCACCATCAGATTGTTTAGTGTCATATCCGGGGCACTCGATGGAGGTTTTTTTTACCCCTCTCTAAAGATGCTGTCGGTGTATTTTACCGCCCTAGCTAACCGGGCTAGCGCCTTTTGAATTTTGCATTCCTTACCAAATGCAACCAAATGTTTCACTAATGTTAATAACTTTTGAATTAATATTCCTTTACGAAGTCCGAAATATCAGGATTTCAATCCCCCACCCCCCACTAAATATTGACCGGCTAAAATATTTGGAATAACTTTCATGTTTTATGTTTTCGTTTTTATTCGAGGAAGCAGACTTTTTACAAAAGAATATATTCTCTTAAATGTGAATTGCGTTTGGAAAGATAACATTGAATGTCGACTTCTCTATCGATTTCACATTTTCTATTAATGTAAACTTCATGTTTTACTTCAACCCAAACACGATTTTATAAATAAAAAAAAAATGTTATTTTTAAAATTTCTATTTTATGTGCTATAAACTGAATTTGGCGGTTGCTCGTTACAGACGTTTTGAAACACGAAAACAAAACTTTCCGATGTTTATAGCGTTTCAACTTCAAACTCAACCTTCTGAATATTGATACATGCCACTAGTTCCGTTGCGTGGATGTTTGACAAGGAAATTTATTTGTTTCTAAATCTTCTAAAATAAAGGTTTTTCTTTTCTTTTCTCGTTTTTTAGTTTCTTCTTCTTCTTCTTCTTCTTCTTCTTCTTCTTCTTCTTCTTCTTCTTCTAACTATTATTATTAAAAGACATTTCCGTTTCGTTATACAATATTCTTAAGAGATACGGCAGGGTTTTAGATCTTAAGACGTCGAAATAAGCATAACTAGCAAAGCCACTTATCATAACCAATGATAACATCGACACAAGTCAAATTTCTGTATTCTTATACTAACCTTTCCCATCTATGAATACCACCATTTAGTTCAGAGGTTAGTACATTCGATAAAGTAAAAGTCGAGGATTGAGTCTACCAACTTACTAACATTTAGTTTATATGACTAACAGATACTACGTAAATAAAAGACAATAATAAGGTAATTATTTATGTATAACATGCACCTCGAACTTTGAACGACAAAATTCTGGGGGAAAAAGCCCTTTTCAAATTATACCTAAATTTAGAATTTGACTCAAATTTTTTCAGTCGGTACAGACTAAAAATAAGTATTAATCCTATTTACCAACCCCTCCGGCCGGGCAGGATATGACACAAGGTCAATTTTTTAAGCGGAGTTTAACAGGTTTGAATTCAGAGTTTTCCTTCTCCTAGACGAGTTGCCTCACCAAGGCTGAAGAACCCAGTCTGTCCTACCCATAGCTGGAGGGAGAATTATTAGATTCATACCTTTCCCAAGGATTTTAGTGCTATGTGAGATGCAATCAGTCACGTCCAGGATTTGAACTCGTGTCGCCGTGTCCATTTCCTATGACGATAACCATTACTCCACGTGCTCCTCCTATCAATAAAGTATTAATAAAGAGTTTACATTTTGTCTCAAATCACAAAATTTACAAAATATTTACTGCAAATACACGTTGATATTCACTCAGAAAAATATAACAAGTTTGCAGCGAAAATAAACACACATTAGGAGAACCAAAAGTATAAACAAACACTCCTGCGTATATTTCTCTGTTAGGACGAAAAACACATTTTAGTTTGGACTTTATAATTTACTTGAGGTCATTCTGTCCCGAATATAGTGAGGCATGAGACCAGAAAAAATTAATTATATAAGTCTCGTAACTTTTGGGCAGAAAAATTTATAAAATAGAGCATCCAATACACAAACAATTATGGTATTATAAAACGCAGATTTTTGTTGATATATATATATATATATATATATATATATATATATATATATATATATATATACATTAATCAGGAAATTTCACACAAAAGAACTCAATGTTATTATGACAGAGCTGGTGTAAAACCAGAAATATTTAAATTATGAATACTTGATGACTATTATTAGAAGTTTCAACGGGAGTACACAATCATCAGACAGGAGGGAAAATTGGCTAATCAACAGTGTTTATCACGTGAGGTTTTTGTCATGTGATACACGCGTGTTCATGTGTCCCGTCACACGATATATACATATATATATATATGAAAATGTACAAATATGAAAAACAGTTTTCAGATGTTGGTTTTATTTATAGTTTGAATTAACTGCCATCATTCAACGTTTCGATTTTTAAATGTGTAAACATTTAATCTTTATCAGGTCGAATGGTTCTAAAATGGAAATAAAAAACGAGGAAAAGTTGTGGAAAGATTTAAGATTGTTAGAGTTATTGATGGAGATGACTTTCTTGTAAATGAAGTTGATTAAAAAGATTCTCCTGTTATTTAGAGAATGTGCTGAGATCAGTAGATTTTGATATTTTTTCACCTAATTCAAATATATACACTGTTTTTCATAATTATACATTTTCCTACCGTCGGAATAATTTACAGTTTTCTTATATATATATATATATATATATATATATATATATATATATATATATATATGAGATAGACTGTTGTAGATCTAACGAGAGAATAAACATTCTATTACATAAAACTTGAAGAATTTGATATCTCTCTAAATTATTATTCTAGAAAGAATAATAATACTCCTATAACGTCTTAGAGTTATACCCAACAATTTAATCCTTTAAAAAGGGTCAGAAGATACCCGAAACACATGTACCCAATAGATACATGGTCTTATATTAAGATAAAATCTTTTACGGGCGTTTCATTATATATATATATATATATATATATATATATATATATATATATATATATATATATACATATATATATATATATATATATATATATATATATAAGATTAGTAGATACTCCTTTGAATGAGGAATATGCCGTACAGTTCACAGCTCTATTGATCCAAGGTCTTCTCACCGGATGAAGACAGAGGCTTCGATATTGCTGCTGAAGTTCTGCAAGGGGATACATCAACCCCCTCTATGGTCATAATCAGCCAAGACTTCGTACTTCAAACGTCGATAGATATAATGAAAGAAAATGGCTTTACTCTAAAAAATGCAAGAAGCAGACGATACCCCGTCGAAGCTATTACGGACGTAGACTATGCAGATGACATGGCGCTTCTGGTAAATACATCAACCCAAGCCGAATCCCTGCTGCATGCTCCTTGCTATGCAGCAGGAGGCATTGGCTTCTACGTGAATAAAGATAAAACGAAATAGATGTGTTTTAATCAGGAAGGAGACATCTCTTTAAAAGGCGGTTCGCTGAAATTACAGAACAAGTTCGCGTACCTTAATAGCAGCGTCTTATCTACTGAAAGTGACAGAAAAATGCGCCAATCGATAGATTATCAATCATATGGAAGTCCGATCTGTCCCATGAGATAAAATGGGATTTCTTCCAACAAATGGCCGTGTCAATACTACTGTACAGATGTATCATATGGACGCTAACAAAATATATAGAGAAAAAGCTAGATGGGAACTGCAGAATGCGACGAGCTATATTGAACAAATCTTGGAACCTACGAAATAGCAGCTGTACAACCACTTACTTCCTATCTCAAAAACCATACAAGTAAGAAGGACAATACATGTGGAACACTGCTGAAGAAGCAACGACGAACTCATAAGTGACGTTTTCCCATGGACCTCTTCACACGGACGTGCCAGTGTTGGCCAACCAACTGTAACATATTCACCAGAGTGAATTGGAGTCAGTTGGGGACAAGATGCCGAATTGAGAGCCAGCGGCAGACAAAAGGCTTTGGGCACTCAGTGACCCACAGTTGAGCAGCCCAGCCAGGATGCGAAAGAAGTGCTGCTATGATCAGAAGAACTTTGGGTCAATATGTAGCAGTCTGTCCCCGTCTCCAACACACCTCTCACACACAACCAACATCAAACTAAACTGACTCCAACTGGAACTGACTCAAGCCGTCTGTGTCCCGGTTATATTTTTGTTTGACGTCCACCTGCTTCCGCTTATTTACACAGGTGCATCTCTTGATTGACGGCTCGGTCGAGGGTCAATATGTTACACAACAAGAATCTACCGACCACAGCTCTGTTGAGACACGGGATGTAGTCTGGAAGATCTGCCGGGAACGATGGATGAAAGAGATAAATGGGAAAGAGAGAGTTAAGGAAATCCGTGCTAGCTATGTGACTTAATGATGATGATGCATGCATATATATATATATATATATATATATATATATATATATGTACAAAAGCAAGAAACTAATGGATTTAGTCAGGTGGTAACTAACACAAGAGAAATTTATAAGTGTCAAACACACACACGCATATATATATATATATATATATGTATATATATATAATGACTTTATATTTATCGTGGGCAATAAGCGGGATTGAGCCACTTAAACAGTATTAGATATCAAAACCAGCGTCCAAAAACGGATGACTGAATTTTTTTTTCTTATATTTTAAAATAAAATTACGTCTTTTACATTTACTGTCAATTAGTTTCATGAAATTTATTCCATTTCCAGTTACTGAAGATTAAGTTATATATATATTTGTGTGTGTGTGTGTGTGTGTGTGTGTGTGTGTGTGTGTGTGTGTGTGTGTGTGTGTGTGTGTGCAGAGAAAGAGAGAGAGAGAGACTACGGAGATCAAGCCATTGTTTATGTGGACAAGATTCTGTCTGACGAAACGCTAAACCTGCTTTCTTTAAAGCGAAATATTATTCACAAAGCTCGTTAGACTCAGACGTTAAAAGTTAATACCATCACTTTATGCTAAATTTTGTCACATATTTCCTATATATCTGACAACCAAAATTCAACATTGGAATTTAATAATTTATTCAAGTAACATCAGTTCAGTAGGTAAATATTAAATTGTAACTTTTGTTATTTGCAAACATTTCATTGAACATTCCACCCAATATAGCCCAATGAAAAGGACTTCGAATCAACTGACCCTATTCTTTGTATTGGGATAATACCTTTTCTCCCGATAGGAAGCTGTCTTGGATATGACACTTAACTGTATCTAATAGAGAGGCTTTAGTTCTGGAGATTAGGGAAGTAGAGAGTACCCCTTCAATGCCATTATTCTCAGGTCCACTCTGACCCGAAACAGTACTACCTGTTTTCATGTATGGACCAAATAGATTGATTTTAGAGTTATTACTATTGGATGATGATACGTGAAAACATATAACTGTGTACAAATAGATAATCACAATTAAATAGAAATATTAATGTTAGGAGGACTTGACACCTAAAGATTATTATTAGTTACTTGAAATCATAAAATCACTTCCAAATTATTGGTGTTAGCAAGGAATAATTGAAATTATACAAATGTGTACAAATTATTTGCATTCAATAGGAATACTTGATATTATATGAAGTTGTACAAAATCTCTTAAGAAACAACTAAACAAAATATGTAAATATAAACATACAATGAATGCGATTCCCTAACTTCTAGGCATAAAATAACCCCAACAGATTGACATGCCATTAAAATCAGTCAATCAGTCAGAAAAAACAACTACACAAAAAATGTAAATATAAACATACCATGAATGCGATTCCTTAACTTCGTGGGGGAGGTTTTATCTATCTACAGGAGATACAGTCAACGTATTTTAAGCCCAACTGACAGAACAGGGTTCCTATTTGTTATCAAATGAAAATTCGATTCAGCCAACAATATGACTATCAGTACCTTTTTCGTTCTTATTACGTGAGAAACGGTTTCTTTATTTCTTACTACAAATTCTTTTCACCAGTGAGCTCAAGTAAAGCAGTGTTCATTTTAAACAAAATGGCACAATCTCAACAAAAAAGGGCCAGTCGCAGAAATTAGTACTTCAATTCATATATCTCGGTAGCAATATCTCATCTACTGAAAGCTATGTTAACATGCGTATAGGTAAAACATGGGTTGCTTTTAATAAGTTATCGACCATGTGAAAATCTAACCTCTCTGATTAAACAAAACGGGAATTCTTCCAAGCTTTAACTGTGTCAATACTACTCTATGGTTGCACCACTCGCACCTTAAAAACGCTTGAAGAAAAAGCTAGATAGGAACTACACGTGAAAGGAGAACCCTACAAAATAACAACTGTACGTTCCTCCTTATCTTCGATCTCACAATGCATCAAAGTTAGACGAGCAAGAAATAAGTAAGAACGAACTCATAAGCGACGTTCTTCTACGGACTCTTACGCATGGACACACCAGTGTTGACCGAGCAGCAAAGACTTATATTCTTCAGCTCTGTGCCGACGCTGGATACCGAGTAAAGGATTTACCAAGAGTAATGGCGGATAGAGCCGGATGGAGGGAGAGAGAAAGAAAGAGTTAAAGGATCTCGTGTTGTCGGCATGCCTTCAGGAAGATTATGATGATGATGCGTTTGATAAGTCTTTTATGATCCATATAGTAAGTAAAAGTAAAGTTGGCGACCGTCGTCGAGGACGACCAGAAGGCTCCCTTTTCAATAGCTACTACACCGAGGTGTAGGGAAGGGTGCTACTCCTTTCCCTTGATTGCTCTACTTTACCCTTGATACGTACCTTATATTGCTGAGTGTTAAGCAAGGAGGTATCAAGTACCATTTTTAAAGTCTTTGGTGTGACGCGACCTGGGATTGAATCTCGGTCTCCTGGACCATTGGCGAACACTCTACCCACTAGTAAAACTACATTTAACTGTTTTGGGATCCTGTTTGCGATCAAACGACAATTTGATACATTCAGTGATATAGTAGTACTATAACAGCAAGTGCCTTTTTCATTCTTTTTATTACATGAGAGAGGCGCTGGTTCTGTATTTTCTACATCAATTTCTTTTCGCTTATGAGGGAGAAAGTTCTGTATAAGAAATGGGTGTTATATTTTAACATCAAGTTGCCAAATAAAAATAAAAGTTATTCCTAGCAAAATACATAATTTAACAAATAAGTTATCACTTTTCTTCTTCACACAGCAAAACCGTGAAAGGATTTTACACGTCAGTGGAACTAAAGAGAATCGATGGAATATTTGAATAAATAATCATTAGATTTCCCGTATTATCAGCAACAACAGGCCAAAAAAAAAAACTGTCGACAGCCTCTTAATGGCGTGTCAACTCCCACTGGATTTGTTGCATGTTGAAAGTGTTTCATCATCTCAGTGTATTTACATTGTACATTTTATGATTCTTAAATAAATCTTCTTTACAAATAATAAAAATTGAAAAAAAAAAAAACAGAAAGGTAATTTTCCTATCATTTCCTATGGCAAACAAAAAAAAAATTGATGTTTGATTCTCGGATATTTCCAAAGAAATACGTGAAATTACGTTATTTTCATGATGAGCAAACATTTACAACAATTGGAGCCATGTTTTTAAGTTATTTAATTCACCTTTCATTAATAAACGATATGTTGTGTTTTTATGAAAGAAAAATGAAATGCAAGGTGATAAAGCAGGGTTAAGGCGGAAACAGATAAGAGTTGATGGTTGGTTGGGTTTTATGGCATATCAACCTTTGTAGGTTATTTAATGCCAAACCCGGTTTATACGTATACATTAAATATATATGATTTGGTTTGGTTGGGTTTTTTGGCATATCAACCATTATAGGTTATTTAATGCCAAATCATGTTTATATAAATATATATATATATATATATATAGGATTAGGTACCCTGATGAGCCGCTTAGGCGAAACTATTGTAGGTTGGTTCCTGATTCACTAAATAATCATCGTTACTATATATATATATATATATATATATATATATATATATATAATGATTTGCAAACGAATAGTTAACTGTGTGAAAAAAAATGAGCTCTTGTCCGTTTAAAATGTTACCTATTAAATGTTTTCAAGTATAGTAAATGCTTAAATATATCTTTTGACCCTTAAATGGAACCCTAATAGGTACTACAACTCCAAGTCAGAGTGGATTTGAGTGTTATAGTAATGAATGAGTACTCCACATTCCCCAGAGCTCCAAAAGTGTCTCTGTAATTGTAAATGTCGTTTTCTGTACTTTATGATTTAATTTCTTCGGTTGTATTTCTGACTTTTTCATAGGGAGTTTCCAAAATCCTGAAAAAGACGCCTAAAATCTTTGAAAGTTTTAAAAGTCATTTTTTAAAATTCAGTAAGTAAATTGCAACACACCTTGTAGGTGAATGGCTATACCAGTCAGTGTTGATTAAGACGGTATTATGATTATCTAAATAAAGATCGATTTTCACTTTGAAGATGCTTATGTGAGCAATTATGCTTTCGGGAAAGGCATGAATCTACCTTTACTTGAATTCTCTATGTATTCACTTCGTTCTGCACTCTTTTCTAAGGTTTCATGATTTCTATGGCATCATTGTAGAATGAGAGCTCCTACATTTGAGCAAATAGGTCTCCCTTAACTACCTAATCGTCCCGACAATACGAACAAAAAAAAAGGCTGTAACATCTTCTGTCAACCTTGACAGGTGCCAGTTAGACTGGCATTTATTTTCAATTGGAAAAAAGTAAATGACAGAAAATTATAAGCAGACTGCATTAATGAGGCTATTCTTCAAATAAGAAATTCTGACAATGAAATAATATTGCTTAAAAGGTAGCCTGGAGGTTTCCGAAAAGAAGCGGAAATATTGCCGCCATTTTAATTCCCAGAACGAGGCTGACTGAGGCCATTTAATTTATCATTGATCCACCAGAAGGATATACTTATGTTTGTTTGTTTTTTTGTCTTGATTTTTTTCTCTCTTGTGTTTGTGTTGAAGAATAAACGTCTTGTACAGACATACGCCAGGCAGTCAGTTGTAAACAAGAGATTCATTTATAATTAATTTTCAAAGGAAAAAATGATTATAAAAGATGAAAATACGAGAAAGTTGAGTGATGAATAAACAGAAGCATTAAATCCTCAGAGAGTTTGATTGTCAGGAAACAAAACAAAAAATGGTTAAGATTTAGATGCTGAAGAGAAAAGAGATTCTCGTTTGGTGGATATTTTTTTCTGTCCATCATTTGTTTTCATAAATATTTAATGTTCCCTACTTCGATAATTTTTCTGCGTTTTAGATGACACTCTAAAAATTAAATGTCAATAGGCATCAAATCATTCGCGATAATTTTTCTAGACAAAACACCGCTTCATGAGAAAACCAGAAACCAAGTTCTCAAGAGTCTTTGGGTACAAGGAAGACAATCCCATATCTATCATTTTGTTAGACTAAGCTAAGTTTACTAATTATCTAAAATTCATTAAATACAATTTGAGTTAAGGGGTGAGTGGAAAGTTTCCGGCCTAACCAAGATGAGATGGAACCATGAAGTCTACATACTGTTCCATATATTCATCACGCAGTTAAACACACTTGGTACATCGTTTATCAAATTTCAATGACTCTCTCAAAAACATTCAAAATTGTTTAAAAGAAAAAAAGAAGAGATTTTGTTCTTGGTTGAGCCGAGAACTTTTCGGCAGAATTTTTGCATATTCCGTCACTACATCTATCTGCCGTGTTCTGATTGACTACCTATCTCTCATCTATCTATCTATATATCTTCGTATCTATCACAGTGTCCTAGATATGACACTAAACTACATCTGATTGTGAGGCTCCAGTACCAAAGATTGGGGAATATGGAGTACCCCTTCATTATCATTACTCTCAGGTTAACTCTCACCCTGAGTGGTAGTACATGTTAGAACCCCATCTGGAGGTCAAATTGAACGGTTCAATCATTTACAAAGGATCTTTAAAATTAGTTATTTGAAAACATACAGCTGTGTACAAATTGTTTGTTTTAAGTGGAAATACATAATTAATAGAATTACTAATGTTGAATAACAATACTTGAAACCATCTAACAGTGTGTAAACAAATGATTAATATTAAAATTATTAGTGATAGATAGCAATAATTCAAACCAGTTAATTGTGCGAACTAATGGATTCTAACTCGTTTTAAAATAGAATTAGCTGACAAACCAAATATATGTATAACAGGATTTTGTATTGAATGACCCACAAGAGTTGATATCTCTTAAAATACCAACCAACGAACCATCTGTCTCAGTATGTAAAGGCTGCTTGATAGCCTAAATAGTTTCACGTTTCCAGCTGTTTTTTTGTGGTTATTGCTAGAGCCTAAGTAATATATATATAATTTACTCAGTATGATCTACATCTATGTTCCCAATTTTGTCCCTGTAATAACTCAGATAATCTTACTGATATATATATATATATATATATATATATATATATATATATATATATATATATATATATATATATATATTGTGGATAAAGGAAAAGGTGAAGGAATAAAAATCCGTTCAACAAAGTCATAATTTTTTTCTTTAAATTGAATGAAAAGTTTGCTGAAAAACCAAATACAACATCGTTTCTTGAAAGCAAAGATAATGTCAGCCCAAGCGAAGATATTTTTAATATTCATGCAAGGGTAGTTTTGTTAACTTAAAATAATGGGAAATATTTTGTGTGATTAAAACGTATAGTATCAATGAATAGCTACATAGTGGTAATTTACTAAGCTTTTTGCTTAGATATAGCACAAGGCCGTATGAATAGGGCACCCAATGAGGATCGAACTCACTCGTGCAGGTTTTGAATAGCAACATAGAGAGAGAATAGATTTATGATGAAAATGTAAATCTGAATACCAACAGCACGCGAGATATTATTTGGAATTGTAGGAATAGTATCAAGTGTATGTTAAAACTAACATATACGATAGATAAGGAGTGTTGAAATGAAATGCATTCTTGAAAGTTAAGAATGTAAGTTTTTTCACCCAAAAGAAAGAAATCTAAAACTATTCATGTAATTAATAAATCATTATTGTTGGTTGAGTAAACATATACCAAACAACACTTAGTGAAGGAATATTTATTTCTTCGCTTATTCATATTATCTAGGTAGATTCGAAATTGACTAAAAAGGAATATGATTTATCAATGAATTTAATAGGTTAAGAAATTGTTGTTTTGGTATTTTTAGCGGGAAAAAATTTCAAAAATTATTTTGGGTTTTGATCTTTCAAATTTTTTGCGGCAAGTCAAATATTGACGTCTTCAAAATATCTCGAAATTTTAAAAAACGAGCATGAATGCACCGATTGGTTAATAAATGAAAAAAATACAGATACAAAGATAACAGCTTCTTGAACCAATGTTTTGCACAAAAATCAACACTTATATTTTTTTTTGTATGGTAATCAATTGAGTCCCCATAACTATATTAGCTTGAATATATACCAGTAACTATCCAAAAGTCTGGGGAATTTAAGACTTGGAATGGTTTCTTCGAAAACAGAAAAACGAACCGGAAATAAGATTCGATATTTCCTGGTGGACCGACATGAAGAGATTTATAAGAATATTTTGCGAAACATGGTAAATTTTGAGTTAATTAGCATATGATTCTGCACCATCTTTACAAGATACAGCATTTGCGTTAGAAAAATCATGCATCCTCTATAGAGAACTGGCCTGAGCAAAACTGTATGAAAGACATGCAGATGCCCATACAGAACGTCTCTACTCTTCACACCACCAATTTTGTCCAAGAAAAGCTCAATGGCCAATACAGCTTCCCACCAATATCGTTGCTGAAAATAAAATTAAAGACAACGTCGGATGATCTTAGGGATTCTAAATCTAAATTTTTCCGCCAAATCTGTTAGCGTAGCATTTTCTGTGTGGGTATGAATTTATGTAATATGATAGCCGAGGGATTTTGGTTCATGCCTTTGGTTTTAGTGAGGCTGAGAACCTTTCGGCTCAGCACATGGGTTAGTTAGGTGCAAACATTGATGCAGGTGTTAACGCGGGCGCGCGCGGGCGGACGATGGTGTCACTCAGAGATGTCACAATAGCCCGAGACGAAACGGGTGACGGAGTGCGAGTGACGTCCCGCACCGGAAGTGCGCAGAGGTTTGTGGAGAATTGAAAGAAAGTTGGGAGAGTTAAAAACTAGACGCCAAACGAGGAAGTTCGACTTTTGGGGCTCGCTGAGGCGAGACGAATTTGCGCGCCGTGGGTGCCGCACGAGATAGGGGCCAAATGAATAAGACGGCATAGCGAGGTTGTGTCTCTCCTCCTTATGTCGAAACCTTTAACTCAAAGTTAATAAAAAGGTTTCGTACCTGAAAAAGAAGTCGTTACGTGTTTTCGAATTTCGAGATTCCTATGTTTTTTATGTGTTCGACGTTATGTATATGTGTTACCAACATTCGATGTGAATATAGTACATTTACTCAATATCCCCATCACGGACTAAATGTGACGAAAGGTATTTTTTAAACGGAGTAAAGCTGGTTGGAATTAAGAGTTTTCCTTCTGTTAGGCTAAAGAGCCAGTCTACCCTACTATTTACCCATAGCTGGAGAGAAAATAGATAGTTCATGCCTTTCCCCAGAGCGTTATCATGAAATCAAACTGTTGTGGTCTTCATATAAGACCGGTGGAAGAACAACTCAAACAACGGGTGATGTGTGAACGTTATTGTATTAGCAGAAAAAAGGAAGTCATATAAAGGAAGTACTAGCCGTTCTCGGCTTGCAGTTTATATGTCAAATGTCTCTTTGGGGTATGGTAGGATATGTCCCCATAACACAAACTCAAACAGTTTTGTCTAGGGCTTAAACTCAGATCACCGATTCCATTTATTAAGATCACAACCATTGCACTAAGTACGTCTCTTATAGCTGCACGACAGCGTATGTTTGAATACCTACTCCTCCCTCTCTAATAGTAGTTACTAATCAGAAATAATGAGCCTAAAGATGTCGGCTCAACCGGTTGAAGCTGCACCCCTGCAAAGGAGTAAGTAATGTCCTGGCTATAACACTGAACCATCTGATGGTGAGACTCAAATCCTGGAGCTTTGGGGATTGTAAAGTATCTATTCATTCGATCATTTACGGTGCTTGAAAACATTTAACTGTGTGCAAACAATTGATTAATATTAAATAGAATCATTAGTATTAGATAGGAATACTCGAAACCATGTCCTGGGTAAGAGACTAAACTGAATCTAATGGTGAAGCTCCAATCCTGTAATTTGAGGAATATGAATTGCCCCTTCAATACCATTACTCGCAGATCCACTCGGAACCGGAGTGGTGGTACCTGTTAGGGTTCCATCTTTATATCAAATAGAACTGTTCAATCATTTACTAAGGATTATTATTATTATTATTCTGAAACTATACAGTTGTGTGCAAATCATCTGAATAGAATTACAAATGTTAAGTAATAATACTTAAAACAATTTAACTATGTGCAAACAAATGATTAATATAAAACAGAATTATTTGTGTTGGATTGCAGTATTAGAAACCATTTAGCAGGGTACAAACGAATTAGCTCTGGCTCGCTTAAAATTAATGTTACCATCAAACTATCCGCTTACAAATTATATATATATATATTGTCATCCGCAGACAGACTGTTTCGTTGTATCACAACTCTTCAGTATGGCTAAACAGGCTAGATTCCCGAAGCTGGGATCTAAAGCTGTCTGACTGAAAAGCCAATCCAAGATTCTGCCACTCAGCCACGAGGAAAGCGCGTGTGTGTGTGTGTGTGTGTGTTGTCATTAAATAACACACAAAAGTTGATATGCCATAAAACACCAACCAAGCCTAAACTTCTCAACTATTTAACTGACGGGTTGGGAGAGAAAACATGGATTCATGCATTAATGAGAAATGAACACAGTCTCACCGATTCCATTTTCCGCGCTGCTAACCTTTGCACCTGTACCTGCCAATGGATAGATTAATTAATTGTTCAAATTCATTTGGGTGATAAATAGTTGTTCATGTATCAATCTAAGCTCTTCATTAGATCTTACAGAGGAATATGTGTGCAGAAATGTTTAAGTAATTAGTAATTTTAATTTAGTCTGATAAAAGATCACAACACATGGAGATGAAGCCCACGTGTGAAGTGAATGGTCTAGCTTAAACAACCCTAACCCTACTAGAGGATTTTCACTTATTCATTTCAGCTCAGTCGACGAAGCTTGGAATATGCTGACTGCACTTCCTACAATGGAGGAAGAATAAAAAAAAAAAGAGCATCCTCGGTGTGACACTAAACCCCATTTGATGGTTTGGTTTGGTTTAGTTTGATGGCATATCAACCATTGTAAATTATTTAATGCCAAATCCTTTTTTATACATATATTAAATATATGATTTCTAAACACATTTTCTTGATAACATTTTTAAAGAAGCCTGAACTCAATTTTTTTACACCGAGTTAAGTGCACAGTTTTTTTTTTAGTTTACACACAGTTAAATGTAAAAACAGCTCTATTTCAAACAATTCAATTTAGCATAAGAACAGTTTAAGTGTCAACTGTTCCATTTCAAACAATTCAGTTTAGCATAAGTCAACTAAGTTTAATGGTTCCAAGTATAGCTATGTATCACTAACAATTCAATAAGACATCAGTCATTTGTTTACACACAATCAATTGATCAAACAGTTTTATTTCAAACAATTTAGCTCAGTACACAGTTTACATGTCAAACAAGCCTATTTGACCCATAGATAGGATCCTTTTAGGTGCTGCCACTCCGAGCCAATGGACCTGGGAGCGATGGCATACCCCAAAGCTCTAGCATTATTGGAGCTTCAGGACCTGATTGTTTAGAGTCATATCCAAGACACTTGTTGGGAGAGTCTTACCTTCTGCAGAGATGCAGTCAGTGTATTCTGCAGCCCCAGATTACTAGTCGGAGGGAGTCCTCGTAGCTTAATGGTTAAAGTGAAGGACTGTGGAATCCTAGCGAGTGATAAACCCAGTTGCGCTGTTACACTAACTTTCGGGCTAATATTCTTTGGAAAAGACATGAACACCCCTATCCTCCCAGCTATGGGTTAAATAGCACCGCTATTGGTATTCTGCAAGGATGACATTGGCATTGAATAACCCACGAAGGTTGATTTGTCATTAAACAACGAAAACATAAATTGTAAACTGCATCTGATGGTGAAGCTTCAGTTCTGGAACTTTGGAGAGTGTGGAGTACTTCTTCATCGTCATTACTCCCAGGTCGACTCTAACCCTAGGGGGATAGTACCTCTTTGGGTCCGTTCAATGTGTTAGATCTATTTAAAAGAAATATTCGTATTTGATAAGACCGTGTACAGAAAAATCTTTTAAGAAAGTGCACAAGAATGTAGACATGAACATACAACGCGATTCCCCAAACTTTCGGCATAAAATTACCCTAGACGGGTTAACATACCATTAAATTCAATCAATCCATCGACGTAACAAAACATATGTATGCAAACAAATGACTATAACGAAACAGAAATACTTGAAACCCTAAAACTGTGGGCAAATTATTTATATCAGATAGGAATACTTGATATCATATAACTGTGTACAAGCAAACTTCTAAGAAATAACAAAAAATGTTGAATATAAATGTACAATGAACACGATTCTCTAACCTCTAAGCATAAAATAATGAAAATAATAAAAGAAATCTGAGCATAATTTTTTTTTTCTTACTGCAAGGCGATCTCGAACTTTGTATGCCTAGTTTTAAGGAAAATAACTGTAAAAAATTGAGACGAATAGTTTTACTCCCAAACTATGAATTAAAAAACAATACATCTTTAATGCTTACTAGATGACCTGTAAACGCATTAGGTTCTTGATGTAACAGTAACCCATGACGACATGGATGTTTATATTTTGGGAGGATCAAATGACTTTAAGGAGAATTTCATAATTAACTCCGTTTTATCAAGAATGTGGATGATTAATGTATAACGTTCAGTATTAATGATGACCACATAAAATTCACTTGCAAATTGGACTGGAAATTGATTTATTCTCAAACTGCTTTTATGAAATCTTGCAATGATGTCAAGCTTTATCGGGTTACGCATATATATATATATATATATATATAAGTCAAAAGGTTTTGCAATATTTTGATAACTTGAGCTACAATTCGGCTGCTCCTGATACTTTCGCCAAGGTCGTAAAGGTAACGAACCGCACTGGATTGTAAAATGCCGAGCTCGCCTGATACCCTCTGTGTGCTACTCAGCAGACATGCCAATTTTTGTATACAGTGAAAAACAACAACGCTGATGTATACAAATATAATCTACTTCTTTTCTTTTTTATTACATGAAATGTACCCATGGATACAGTGAGAGAGGGTCGGAGATGGCTGAAACACACACATGCAGGGATTTTAGTGGGGTTTTTCTTTTAAACCTCTATGCATTTTTTGCTTCATTCGAAATCTTCCTGGGTTTATATAATTTTACGTATACCCACGCAATCCCCGTGGTCACATCTGCTATCGACGTGTTCCACGTGGCCACACCTCCTATCTAGTAAGCTACCCACGCAACGTACGCGGTAATTCCGTTGAGGAAATACCTGCGTCCGGTTTACTTTACGAAACAGGTGTACTGTTGTTTTTCTACTTCCAGGGTCCAACTCTTATAGCATGCCACCCACACAATTTATGCTGCATTTTCGCTGAGGCATCTGCGTCTAGTTTACTTTGGAAACAGGTCTATTTCCTGTTATCCAACCCAGATAATTTATAGGGTATGTCAAAAGAATCTTCCGGTCGATATCCAACACTATAGCTTGAAGCACGGCTTCGGAATTCACGATTTTTGACTTACCTGACCTTGCCTGGTCGTCGCAACCCGAGGAAATATCTCTTGAACCATCGGGTTACAATTTTTGGAATAATTTGCTCATTCAATTTTCGCACAACAAATGTTTTAGTGGCTTCGGCGGCGATATAGCCCAGTTTGATACTCGTAACGGATAAGTTTCAGGAATACACTTTCTTGCACGTGTATCTGTGCAGCTTTCAAATAACACACGGAGCGAACCAATGCACAACGTGTCAACACACCGACAACCACAATTCTAATGTTAACCACAGCAAGCACCTACTACGGCTTGGACAGCTTCGGTCTCATGATAGATACTCCACAAAATAGCACGTGCCTAAATATTGCAAAACTTTTGTCACTCCTTTGAATATATATATATATATATATATATATATATATATATATATATATATATATATATTAAACAGATGGATGTAAACAATAGTAATTGTGATTCATAACCGTTTAAAATTTACTTCGATGTTACTAGCTCTTCGTGGCTGAAGGGTTAGAGGCTTGGATTGGCATTTGAGTCAACTGGGTTTCGATCCCAGCTACGGGAAGCTAATATGTCTAGCCACACTGATGAGTTCTGATAGAACGAAACAGATTTGTCTGTGCATGACTATATATATATATATATATATATCGTCATCCTCAGACAGACTGTTTCGTTGTATCACAGCTCATTAGTGTGGCAAGACAGGCGAGATGCTTCTGACTGGGATCTGACTTTACGCCAGTTAGATGGCTTACCGCAGAGCTCTAGGCAACCTCAGCGTAAGCGAAGGAATTTAACGTATATGTACAATTTTCTTTAGTTTACATATACTTAAAGGCTACCAGAGTGCTCAGTTCATTAGAAGAGCTTTGCATTATGCAGCTGGCAACCGGTAATTTCTCGCGAGAGTGCTCAGCCTCCAGCCATGGTGGGGCAGCATTTATACTGTCATCCACAGACAGACTATTTCGTTGAATCATAACTCATCAGTGTAGTTAGACACGCAAGGTGCTTCAAGCTGGGATCGAAACTCGGCTGACTTTACTCCAGTTGGATATCTTACCGCAGAACTCTCGGCTACCTCTCTGTATTTTGAAGGAAAATAAATTTGTAAAACCCTGAAAGGAGACGATAATTTTGACCTATATTCAGTATGTGCATACTGTTGCTTCAACTCTTTATCTTGGAACGTGTGCACATATTGATCTGGATAGGCAATCATCTATTGCAATCTAGCAATAATACTTGAACATCAACATCAGTGTATATATATATATATATATATATGTGTGTGTGTGTGTGTGTGTGTGTGTGTGTATATATATATGGGAACTCAAATGATATCCATACTAAAAAAAGGGTTAATTTCGGGGCAAAACAGGCTCCGGAAGTTGTAATTTTTGTATCTGTATTTTTACATTTGACCAATCAGAGCTTTCCCACTAATATTAAAATGTGATACCTCGCAGACAACAATATTTAACTTGTTAAAGTTAAAGGATCAAAACCCAAAATAATTAAAGAAATCTTTTCCTCCATAGACTGTTTGGAAATACATTTTTTTACCAATAAGAATTAAAAGTAAATCTAATTTTATCTAATTTTGAGCTGACCCAAATTTTGCCCAGTCGGCTGGTGCTGTAGTATACACTGACTGCACTTTTGCAGAGGGGTAAGACCCCCCCACAATGAGTGTCCTGGATAAGACACTAAACAGTCTGATGGTAAGGTTCAAGTAACCTAATGCTAAATTGAATTATTTGAATTAGAACTGTTTGGCTAAACTGAATTGCTTGAAATAGAAATGTTTTCGACAAACTGTGTACTTATGTTAAACTGAATTGTTTGAAATAGAATTGATTATTTCTATAAAAATGGAAATGGCATTAAATAACCTACGAAGATTGATATGCCATAAAACCCAACTAACCTACCCAAATTGTATAGATAAGCGAAGAAATAAATATTTTTAGTAAGTATGTAATTATTATTTACTCAACCTCCTTTCGATTTATTTCTTTTGAGTGACCACATCGTTTAAGTATCTTAAAATTGAGCAGATACGTTAGTGCTTACAGATTAAGCTTGCTGATGAAAATACCAGCAGGAGCCGCATTTATTTTTAATTCATAAATACATCGATCTCTATCTCTCTCTATGTTTCTCTCTCTCTCTCTCTCTCTCTCTCTCTCTACATAGTGACACTCAAACAAGATCTTTTGCACACACAAAATATATCCCTTTTGATAATGCTAACAATAACTGCATTATTTCATTCTCGAATCTAAACTATCTCTATTAAAAATATCTGTGCTCTGACTAAATTATCTTTGCTTACAAGAAAAGACTTTGTAACTTCTGTTTTTCAGCAAACATTTCACTCAATTTAAAGGAATAGAATTTATAAATTTGTAGATATGCGTTTTATTAATCATTACACCCTGATTCCGAGCCAATATATATATATGTATATATATCAGAGGCGATTCGGGAGGTAAGATTTAGGAGGCCAAGCCTGAAAAACAATTATATTTATCTATTTCAAAGCAAAATGTTCTCTCAAAAGAAATCATTTGTCCTTGAATTTGGTAAGATTCAACGTCCTGACTCGAACTATCCTGAATAATTATTTTAACTCTCAAAATTTATCGTTTTGTTTTATTTTCATGTCTTGAAAATATCTAGACATGTTATATACTCATGATGAGGGAAGAAGCCACAACACCAGGTTATATAAATATAACTGTCTTTATTCTTCTAGGAGTCAAATCTTCTGAGGGTGTGAGAGAGAGAGAGAGAGAGAGAGAGAGAGAGGGACGGACGTAGGGAGAGAGAGAAAGAGACGAATGGACACAGCCACATTGACCTATAACTACTTCTCTTGACCATACCACGCTGTGTTATCTTACGTCTTCTCTTCCAGCGAAACGTACTTAACCGATCCTTGCTAGGGGTCCACTTGGTCCCAAGCGCCTACGGTCCTCTAACTGCCAACTCGTCTCCACTGCAAGATGGCACTGACTCAAGACTCACACTGACTCCAACTAACTGAGTCTCTCACGTGGGCATCTACAAGGATCATTTCGTAACACCCACATATTTCCCATCAACCACATGACTGCTTCCGCTTATTTTCACAGGTGCGTCCTGTTTAGAGAATCTCTGATTGACTGCTTGGTCAAGGGTTAATAGGTGACAGATAAATTTTGCAGTAAGTCTTCATAATGTTGCACAAAGAAAAAATAGCCTGGCTTGTTATTTTGGTTTGATAAAAATCAACACTAAATATCAAACAAAATCCTTCTAATTATATGACATTGACTAATAGATTCCTGGTTGAAATAATAAAAATAATCTTTAAAAATCTCAATTGTGTTTTACTCCTCATTTTTCAAAGAATATATTTTTACTTCAAATTAACAGCTTAATTTTGAATGTAATTTCTTTTCTATTCGATATAATTATGTATGAGGGATAGTTAATAATACGGTATTGGACGCAAAAGTTTTTAGCCTCATCTAAGTTCTGTGTGTGGCGTTTATCATCTGTTCTGCTCACCAATATATTAAGTGGTTAGCTTGTGGTAAATGAAACAGGCGCTAAACCTGAGTCAAAGCCATTTATTTTGAAAGCGAGAACTGATCAAGAGAAAACGTCGGTTTGGTTTTTGTAGAGTGATTAATTGTTAAGTATCAGCTGTGCAAACTTGCTCGAGTACAGAGATTTCATCAGTCGTATAAATAAAAAATACTAAACTTTTTATCTTCTAAATTCTAAATATAATAGGATTACCTGAAGTTGCAAAATATTTGCATGTGTGAGAGAGAGAAACAGACAGAGACAGAGAGAAAGAGAGAGAGGGAGGGGGGAGAGAGAGAGTTTTTTCAGATTTTGATAAATTTAAGAATATTCTTTTCTTTGGAAAAAATGTCAGTCTCTTTGACAGCTGAGCAAATTTCGACCGAAAAAGAGTTTACTTCAAAGTTCAAAAAGAAAATTTCTCAAAGGATTGAAACAAATATCTTGTCTTCTCCTCACAGATTAATATTGATTTGTTTTTTGTTTTTTGTTTTTTTTGTTTTGTTTTTTTGTTTTTTTGCGGCATATCAACTCCTAATGGATTGTTTAATGCTGAAATTTGATTTTTAGTAAATGGTCGATTATAATCGTAACTATTTTCATCGTTCTTTTGCAATCATTTTTTTAATTTGATTGTTGTATTTCCCATGTTGCAAAGGAAGGTTGTTCGAGCCCGTGAGAAAGATTTCGAATCTTGATTTTCGAGATTAGCAACTTAAATGGTTAGCATACGAGAATTGGATAAGTTTGAAAAGGAACGATCAATTAGTAACCGACAAAGAACGACTTGTATTTCAGGATTAGCGATCCCCTCCCACTCCAATGGTGGTAGGCTACGATTTTGCTGTTCCTCCATCGACTTAAAATACCATTTCAGTTCTCCCTATTTTTGAGACCAGTTCGGCTTATTTTATGTCAAGAGATTAAGGAATCACGTTCATTGTCGGTTCATATTAAGATTTTTTGTGTTGTTTTGAATTTTTTATTTTATTTTTGCATACGGTCATATCAAATGCGAATAATTTTTAAACAGATCTATTTGACCCTTAGATTGAACCCTTACAGGTACCACCACTTTGGGTCAGAGTGGACCTGGCAGTAATGGCAATGAAGGAGTACTCCCCAAATCTCCCGTGCTGGAGTCTCACCATCAGATGCAGTTTAGTGTTTAACTCAGGACACTCCTTTTTGGTTGGGAGGTTTTACTCTTCAGCAGAAGATTCAGTCAGTGTTTTCGAAACCTAATTGATAGGGGGATCAGTTTTATATTTCCATATCTGGTCACCTACTGTGAAAAGTTATTTATTGTCATCGAATAATCCATGTGATGCCCGTAAGGCAGCCTCTGGACAAGTTCCATCTTAACTTATTATGCATTATAAGAAAAGTAGCTCAGACCAATTCAAGTGACACTTATATTGATTTCCATTCCTGCTTCATCTCTTATTTTCTCGATTGCTCCCGCCTGGCCATCATCTTTGCTTGGATCTGCAGCGCACTAGAATTCCATTCATCTATTCTGGG
>OY757907.1:128610571-128635571 GCA_963585895.1 Sepioteuthis lessoniana
GTTTTTGATATTCATAAATTATTTACTTTATGATTGAAAATCAAAAATAAAACAATTTGCTGATGACGTTAAAATATTTGTTAGACCATTATCGAAAGAAACAACACATATTAATCTTAATAAATTATCATACGAAGAAGACATTTAGAAATTAAAATTAAATATAGAAAAATTTCACTAATCTCCAAGGCTGGAGTCTCACCCTCAGATGGCTTAATGTCACATTCAGTACATTCGTTGGTGGGGGTACTGCCCCTCTGCAGAGATACAGTCGGTGTATTCTACAGTCCCAGCCGGCTGGGCTATGCAGTGGGATAAAACCCCCACCAAAAATATCCTTTGTATTAAGAATAGTTTCTTGAAGATATAATTGTTTACTGAGAAATTTATGATGAGTAACTTGAAACCTATGGGAACATTTTTGGTCGTCGTTGCTGTTGGTAATTTATTCGTCTTCTTTGGGTTTTTTTGGTTTTATAATATACGATCCGTTTTTTCTTCTTACACCATCTGAATTTGCTGGGTGTCTTCTGGTCTGTTAATGCTGCAAAGTAAGAATAAGAAAGGAAGGCGAGGAGAGAAAATATCTGTTCAATTTCAACTTTATTTCATTTGGGTATTCGCACAGTTACTCTGTAGCGAGGAAATTTTTTCCTAAACTATTTGAGGACCGTAATTTCTCCCAAATCAGGCGTTGAAATATATCAGTCGTCTCCGTTGGTTAATAAGTCCGAATTCAGTGGTCATATCCAGTGGTGTTTTCATATTGCTTGCTTCGGCGAGTCGACTGGCTAGCAGCAGACACAACCCGTCTACAAAGTCCAGTGGACTCGGCAAAATAGGTGCGTTACTATACTAGCAGCCGGGTGGAAGAAAGTCCTTTCAGTCTGACAGGTAAATCTCTTCTCCCTTTCGTCGAAACGGTTTCATTTTTTGCACATGCGTTGGCTTCTGGGAGTTTCTGCATTTTTTTAACTTATTATTTTATCTATTTTATTCAACCCCACAAACCAACAAACTGTGCGAACAATTGCAATTATTGAATAGAAATAATTGCTCAAAACCATACGATTATTAGTATTTGATAGGAATATTTGAAATCGTGACACCGTGAGCAGGTTGTTTGTATTAGATTGGAATATTTGATATCAAGTATGTGCAAAAAAAAAAAAAAAAAAAAAATCAAAGAACCAATTCATGAAAAAAATTTAATATGAATCTAAACTGAATGCAATATCCCTAACCTTTATGCATAAAATAACACAAGACGGGTTAACATGGCGTATAAATCAATTTGACTCCTAAAATAGAGGTTTTTCCTTTTTTTAGCTATACTGAACTATTTTCTTATATGCAAGAATCACAAATTTTTAACTTAAAAATTCCTGCAACAAGTGGTTTTTATTATTGTGGATTGAATTACCACGACCAGAAAATCTGCCGAACACTGAACAGCTGTTTGGACCTTATTAGGTCCCATCAGCAGTGTGTACCGTAATCTCCACCACTGGAGATCGAACCAGCGACCACAGACAAACAATTCTAATTCAGCTAAGTATAAGTACAGATTTTGTTTACACACAGTTCAATGTCAAACAATTCAGTTAAGTGTAAATACAGTTTCAATGTCAAAAAAATAAAAATATGATTTTTATTAAAATCATTTTCTTTAATGGTAACTTACTCGGCAAAATTTCTTTGTCGGTAATTATCATACTGCTCTAATTACCAAGTGATCAGATATTTCGTTTAATTTTCTAAGAATGTCATAACCGAAACCACCACAGATTGACATTTTGTTATTAATTATTATTCAACTTAAAGCCTCAAATATTCCAGTCCTGTCGTACAGCCACGTTGCGTCAGTAAATATCTAAAATTTCATCTTTTATTAATATTTCTCGCATAACAAATCTTTTTCTCGGTTGAAATCAATATAAACTTTTTTTTAATTATTTATAATAAATGAACAAAATTAATTATTTTTATAGCCTTTGGCACTGTTCGCTCCAGCTAGAAATTCCAAGTTAACGGCTGTCTAGAATTATGTCACGCATTTATCGAGATGGTATGTGACCTTTGATAAAGAAATCTATAATAGCTTTCTTGTTAATAATTGTTGCTGTCCACATCTCATTTACCCGACAAGGGAAAATATAATTAGAATTTTGTCAATCTAAACAGTATACAAGGTGGTACCCAAACATTTAGGAAATCCAGAAAACTTCATTTTCAAATTATATATCTGTATAAGTCAATATAAGATAGATAGATAGATAGATAGATAGATATGTAAAGTGGTGTAGATAGATATTTGTAGAGGAAATGTTTAAAAATAATTAACACAGTTCTAAAAATTTAACAAATTTTATTTTTTTAATTTTTGTATGAATTAATTTCCTGAAAATCATAAGTTACAAAGTTTATTTTGTTTTATTTTATTTTTTTTATTTTTTTGTTTTTGGTTGTTTTGGAGTTTTTTCTTCTTTTTTGTTGGTTTGGTTGGTAGGGGTTTATGGCATATCAACCTATGTAGGTCATTTAACGCCAAATCCATTTATATGTAAATTGTCTGTTCTATTTCAAACAATTCAGTTTAGTATGAGTACACAGTTTAATTGTGAAAAACATGTCTAGTTCAAGCAATTCAGTTTATTTAAACAGTTTTAATTCAGCTTAGTATATGTACAGATTTTGTTTGCACACAGTTAAATGTCAAACAGTTCTATGTTAAACAATTCAGTTTAGTATAAATACAGTTTCAATGTCAAAAAACAGTTCCATTTCAAATAATTCAGTTTAGCATAAGCACGCAGTTTAAAATAAGTACGGTTTAATTGTGAAAAACATTTCTATTTCAAGCTATTCAGTTTAGTTAAACAGTTCAGTTTATGCCGTTAGCTCTATTTAACCCATAGATAGGGCCCTATCACGTGCTATCACGCCGGGCCAGAGTGGACCTGGGAGCAATGGCAATGAAGCGGTACTCCGTATTCCCCAAAGTCCCAGCATTACTGGAACCTAACCATTAGACTGTTTAGTGTCGTATCCGGGACACTCATTGGGTGGGGGTCTTACCCCTCTGCAGAGGTACAGTCAGTGTATTCTACAGCCCCAGCCGACTGCGCAATTTCTTTTTTGTGAAAAAAAAACAAATATGTTTATGTGTGAGTAAGTCTTAAACTTTGTATTAACAAAAAGATGTTCATATAAGTAGAGCGGCTTGTTTTTCTTTTAACTTGATAAGCATTAAAGATACATTTTTTGTGCTTGTAAAAGATCTTTTCGTGTATCTACTACTATATAGTGGAATAATGTTTATATGTTACTTACAATTTGTATTGGTCAGTAGCATGTATACATAGTATAGTGTTAAGAGCAGCGAATGTAGCTAGTATCAGCACGAATATTTAATTTATTTAAACAGAAATAGATAATACTTGTTAGAAAATTTGTTGAAACAATGTTAAATTTAAATCAAGGAATTGGAATTTTTAAATGTTGAAAATGTAATAGAATAAAATAAATGTTAAAAATGTAATAAAATAGAATTCACTCAAAGAAATATGGCCGAAAAATGAGTAATCAATAAGAATATACCGTACGTAATTTTTACTGAATACTAAAGACTAATTTATTATCTCAATGGTTATAAGAAATGATTCGGCTCGAAAATAGAATATAAAATAGATTAATCAATCAAGGATTTTAATTGATTACAAAATCTATTTTTCATATTTTATTTTTGTAATTTAGGAGGTAAAAGATTCTTGAATTATTTCCGGTTTTGATCCTTCAAATTTTACGAGGCAAACGGATTTTGTCGTCGGCAAAATCAAAGAGGAATCGACGTTCTATTCAAAGGCGCTGATTGGTTAAATAAATGTAAAAATATAAGTTTAAATTTTATGTCTCTGAGAGCCACTATTTTGCACAAAAATTCACACTTTAGTTAACTATGAAAATCAATATAAAAGTTAGAATATCGTAGACACATAGTCAACGGCGCTTAGTGACTTCAGTTTCTCGCCTATACGATGATCAGACCAAAATCTCAATCCCCATACTTCAATACTGGAAATATTTTTTCCTTCGAGCTCCGGCCGAATTTTACATGGGTAGAATGCACCACAAGGTCAATTTTTAAGTGGAGAACTGCAGGTTTAAATTCAGAGTTTTCCTTCACCTTAACTTGTTGTTTTGCTAAAGCTAAAAAAACCCAGTTTGCCAAACTATTTGCGCAAAATTAGGGGTGGGGAACAAATGGATTCATGCCTTTTTCTGCAGTATTTGCGCGAAGTGAAAGGCAAACAGCCTCGTCCTTGATTTGAACTCGGTTTTGCTAATATTTAAATTTCAACGACGATAGTCGTTACGCTAAGCGGACCTCCACGAATTGATATACAATTGGCTCTCTTATGAGAAGGATTTATTTTATTAAAAAGATTCTATTTTGGAAAAAAGTCCAGAATAATTAAATCTTGAGTTAGACATGAACCAAATGCACATTTCTGAATAAATTTCAAAAACATAGTGTTGCTAATTTTAGGTACTGATTTAATAACAATTGTCTTTATCAGATTTCGACTTCTGTGGTCGCACACACTTAGGACTTTCTGCTGTGTTCGGTACTATTCAGTGAACGTCAAGGTTTTATTTGGTTTGGTTTGGTTTTATGGCCGTATTCGGTACTGTTCAGTTTTCAGTTTTATTTGGTTTGGTTTTATGGCATATTAACCATTGTAGGTTATTTAATGCCAAATCCATTTTTATTCATATGAACAGTTTTATTTCAAACAATTCAGTTTTGCATAAGTAAGCAATGAACGTTAAACAGAAACATATCTAAAAGGCTTTTATTCATCCTATTTTTAAATTTTTTTTCCTTAAGAAGTTTCAATCACTTAACAGCAAATTATTTCTTATGATGCTAGTCCTCCTGTTGCCAGGGATTTAAATACGCTAGGGTTATTTCATGCCGTGAGGTTAGGAAATCGTGCTCATTGTACATTTATATTTATATTTTTGTGAACTTATTTCTTAAAGAGGATTTTTTTATACATGGTCCAATCGAATAAGAACAAATTTTACATTCATACGCAGACTGTATCTCCTGAAGTAGAGTAAGATCCCCACTCCACCAAATGGTATGTACTGAATATGACACTGAACGGCATTTGATGGTAAGCATCTAGTTCTGGAGATCCGGAGACGGGAAAGTACCCGAGTACTCCTTCATTGCAATTACTCCCAGGTTCACTCTGACCAGGAGTGGTAGTACCTGTTAAGGTCCCATCTATGAGCCAAATAGAAATGTTTAAAATTGTTCTTATTCGAATGTTAATGAGATGCAGCATTCTTCTGAATTTTATTTAAATTTTATTCAAATTTAAAACTGAAACGAAAAATAAGAAAATTCTTAGGTTTCTATTATCGTTAGAAGCGTTCGGTTTCAAATATGACGCAATTATAATTTTGAAATTTTATTTTAAAGGGTAATATATTTATTATGGATTGTAAGAAATCTTTGAAACTTCTTAAGAATCTTTTTTTTTTAATTTCCCAAAAGTAAACGTTTTTGTGTGTAGTTTTGATTTTTAAAAAAAGAATTTTCATTTGATTTTCCTTTACTTTATTGATATTTTTGTTTTTGTATTTTTACCAAATGACGTGACGCACTTATTGTTTTTAATTTTGGAAGAAATATCATTAGAAATGTTACTGATAAAACATTACAAAGTGAGTATTAAAAATAAAAAAAATTAGATAAGGGATATGGTGACATTTTAACACTAATTTAATTAAATAACAAGTTGAGTTACAAAAAGAAAATGGCTCTTTCTTTAATAAAATTATGTCTAGAAATAGTGCTAGATTCGACAATCTTTTTATGTCGGTACTTATGTATATTAACTAATATTTTGGAATTTTTAAGATTAAAATTATGATTAGTTTCTAAATGCAATCATAAGCTCCAGGTCTTCGGATCACATAAGTGCTGTTGATTCAGGAAATTAACAATAAGCATTATTTTCGGAGCATTTATCGCGTGTGTGTGTGTGTGTGTGTGTGTGTGTGTGTGTGTGTGTGTGTGTGTGTGTGTGTGTGTGTGTGTGTGTTTGCAACCCCACCACTACGAGCAAGATGCAACACAAAGTCAATTATTTTTAAAGTGGAGTAAAGCTGGTGTAAATTCAGAGATTTCCTTCTCTTAGACTGATCGCCTAACCAAGGCCAAAGAATTCACTATACCTAACTATTTTCCATTGCTTGGGAGGAGAGTTCTTTAGCCTTGGTTTGGCGATCAGTCTCAGAGAAGGAAATCTCTGAATTTACACCAGCTTTACTCCACTTTGTACCTAACTATTTGTCCATTGCTTGGGAGGAGAACAGATGGGTCCATGCCTTTCCCAAAGAGAACTCACATCGTATCGTCCAGCATAAGAACCCGGTTAGCCGATTCTATCCCTTTCGACGATAACCATTACGTTAAGAGCGCCTCCTCTGTGAAGCTGTGAATGAGTGAGTGAACCCAAGCAATTACTGAAACGATAAATAAACTAACACCTGAAAATCTTTTTTTGGAGGGGGTTCTATTTGCTTTTGCGGCCTGAGCAACTCTTACTCATTCCATTAAATGCCTCTGTATCTCTTACAAACTTTTTTTCTTCACGATTCAGTTCTCAGCGCCTATAGGAAAACAAACTTCACTGCAACTGCCGAAATTGCAAATATGTCTCGAAGGAGCTGAATGAAATCCAGTTTACAAATTTTAATGAATTTCTGTTTTCTTATTAATAAATTCTGTTTTCCCTTGAGGAATGTTATCGCACTAGAAGGTAAATATTTTTACGAGGCGGCTGGAGACTAACAACTTAAAATCACTTTCGATTTTCATGCTTTTGCTTTTTATATCCACCATTTTGTTTCTGAAGTTGAATGTGCATGTTTCAATCAATCCCGACAGTTTTTTTATAACTATTTATTTAAAACGTTTAAAAACTAATTAAATTATGATATAACACAGCTTTAGTTTAGTAAGCAGTTGAAGAATCCAAGCAACCGTTTAATCCTGTGTTGTGTTGGGTTTTGTGGCATATCAACCTTTATAGTGAAGAAGCTACTGCCCTAACGTGCAAGATGAAATAATAAACAACACTTACCGGTTATTAGACAAAAATATGTCAATGAGCGGACCAGTATACATGCACGCGAGCATAGCCACTCCTGGGCTGGCAGCCAATCACTACCCAGCTAATGGACTAGACTACCTGCTCATCGTGGAACGCCCCGATGCGCATATTATCTTCCCTTCCTCATGCTCAGGTCAGTATTTACTTTGAAGCGTAATTCAACGGGGGAACTACACTCAAGTACAAGATACAACAGAACTTCGAAATAAAGGTTATCTAATGCCAAATCCTTTTTATACGTCGATATTGGATATATATGATTTGAAAAAAAAAATAGATTGTAGGTAACATTTTAAAAAGGCCAGAGTTCATTTGTTTGCACAAAGTCAAATGGTTTTAATTATTGCGACGAAACATTAACAATTCAATTTAATACCAATCATTTGTTTGCACACAGTTAAATGGTTTCAGCTATTCTATTTAACCCTAACAGGTACAACCACTCCGGGTCAGAGTGGAGCTGGAAGTAACGGCAATGAAGGGGTACTCCACATTCCCCAAAACTTCAGGACTGGAGCCTCACCATCAGATTCAGTTTAGTGTCATATCCAGAACACTTGTTGGGGGGGGTCACATACTACGATGTCTCAATCCAGTACCTTAGCAACTACACCACAGGGACTCCTCTTGGATGTCTTAGGCATTATAGTAAACTGGGTTTGATACTGAGGCTCCAGTTCCGGAGATCTGAAAAGCATGGAGTAGTCTTCCATTGCTATCATACCTAGTTCCTTTCGAATTCCGAGTCCCATCTATGAGTCAAGTAGATCTGTATAAAAATTTGTATTTGACAAGAATACTTGATGCTATAAGACTGTAAATTATTTGTTTTAGGAATGGATACTTCAAGCTGCAATTGCTGACGAAGGATAATTATTATTAGTTACTTGAAAACCATATGCCTCTGTAACTGAGCTATATCTCGCAAAAATCTATCAGATTCATTTAAGATTCATATGTGTCTTCGAGACTAACTCAATAACCTACACGTTCAGGTGCTTATTATTGATATTTACTAAACATATTTAAGTACATCTTTGGAGTGGAGGAGCCAATGAGAATCAAACTCTGCAGAACAGTGAAAGTCTATAAAAGTCATTTGCTAATTACTGCTCCTCATTAAAATGAAGGCATTTGTTGAAGTTAGCCAATATAAAAGTAACTTTTTACGATTTGCTTATGTTTTTTTTTTTTAATTTTGAAGAAAATCTTTAAGTTTTGTGATTGATATCTTCATCAAAGATTGAGGAAAGAGAGAGTTGACTGATACGTTCGACTTGAATACAAAATGACAAAAGAAAAGAACAAAGAAAAATTTCACGTTGAATCTTTACCTGAACCGAATTTATTTCTTAAACGTAAATTCCATATCAAAATATATACTGATGCTTTTTTAAATCTGTACGAGGTCTGTCTGGAAAGGAACATGACAACTGGGCATTCAGCTGTTTCTGGCCAAGAGAACCATCACTGTACTAGAACAACTTCCCTATTCACCAGATCATGTTCCGTGTGACTTTTTTCGTTTCCCTAAATTCAAGGAGATCATTAAGGGGAGCTGGTTTTGGGACGTGCAGGCCATCCAGAGTACCGTAATGACAGAACTAAGAGTCATCCCAGTGTTGTGTAGCCATGACTATGATTAACTATACAAACACATAATACATATGCATATATGCGGAATACATTTTGACGCAGTAATAAAGACGAGTGAAGACTTCTTTAAAAAATATACCTCTCACTTTATTGTAAGGTTTGCGTGTGAGAGGGAGTTGGAGACCGAACAGAACTGCAATATACTGACTCCCACTTTTATAGCCATCAGCCTTGTGTCTTTCTCGTTCTCCTGATGCTCAACCGGAGGCCCGGGGGCTCAGCTTTCTGCTGAGTGCTGGCTTTCTCTACCACATCTTGTCACCAACGGGTCTGGCCTCCAAACTAACTGGGGGTCCCGAGGGCCCCTTCTGTCAGGTGGTGGCTTTCTCTACCTTTTTTTCTCCGACTTCTCTTTTCTCCAACTCACTGACTTCCTGTCTTCACCGAGTTATATAATAGTTCAATCGCCCACTCAATCTTTGGAATGGCATGTTTGATCGTCATCAAGCGGAAATAGCTGTCATGCAGTTCACAGATCACTCTCTTCCGGTGCGTGAGTCTATGAGTGTACCATGGGATTTTTACCTTGTCCCATTTTTTTCAACCAGGCCCGCCTACGCGATTTCTTCTTATAACTGCCATCGGAATGTGTCACTTCCTTCCGGTGCATCACTTTGGAATGGCATGTTTATACTTGCTAAAGTGCCCGGATTTCCTATTAAAAATGTTTCCTTGTTAGGGAAAATAATGATATTTAATTTCCCCTCTAATCATAGACTACAATTCCTTGAACTTGCTCCCCACGCTTTCACTCTTTTTACAATTTTCCAGTCAAAAATGAGGGATTTATTAAATTTGTCTTTGCAATCTCATGTATATTTAGATAGCCTTGTGATGTTGTCAGAGCAAGATATTTTATGATATATATATTTTCTACTGATATCTCTGGATTGATTTTTGCGCATACACGTTTTCATGTCAGTCATAAAATGAAAACTGCCTGCATTACGCGGGAAGGCTTCTTGTCTTAACGGAAATGAAACCCTTCAGATTTTGGACGCGAAGACGATAACTATATCTCGAAATGTTTGTCCAATAAAAAACTGGACTCCATAGACCATTGTTTATACAATGCATCTAATTGAATATATTTTCATACATGCTCGTCTAATTAGTGATTGTTGAAAGCATTTTACACAAGATTATAAGATAAGAATATTTTTTGCTTTAAGAAATTATAATCTCTAACTAATTACTTGCATGACTGCTTTGTAAATTCATATCATCTTCATATTTGTCTTTACCAAAATCCTCATTATTTTCTCTGAATTCATTCATCTCCGATGAAGCAAGAAGCCAAATGTGGCATTTTACCGTTGCACTCAGCCACCAGGTACATTATCCTATTATGACATTTAATTACTAGAATGGCTGCATTTCTTATGTTCTGTTCATTCGGCTGACTGACACCACTTCTTGAGATAAAAAAGAATTAGTTCTAATGAGACCAAGACTTACATAAAGAAAATCGTACAAAGGAGAAGAGAATATAGAAAAAATAAGAGAGAGAGCTGAGAAGAGGGAATAACAAAAACACAAAGTTCTTGGCCCAACTAAAAAAAAGTCACCCTTTTTGTAATTTACCGATTGGTTTGGTTTTGTTTTGGTTGGGTTTCATGGCAGATCAACCATTGTAGGTTATTTAATGCCAAGTGTATTTTCATTCATATAAACAGTTCTATTAGCATGAGTACGCAGTTTAAATGTCAAAAACAGTTCTATTTTAAACAATTCAGTTTAGTATAAATACCCAGTTTATTTCTATTTGAACCATAGATAGGACCCTATTAGGTGCTACTACTCCGGGAGCGATGGCAAAAAACGGGTACTCCGTATTCCCCAAAGCTCCAGTATTACTGGAGCCTCACCTACATATTCTTTTGGGTCATATACAGGACACTCTTTGGGAGAATCTAACCCTTTTGCAGAGATTCAATCGGTGAATTCTACCGCCCCAGCTTAGTGGGCCAAATATTCTTATGCATGCCAGAATTACATTTAATAAAATTCAGATAAAGAAAAGATAATTTATTATTCATAAATTTTATCCATATGGATTATTAGAGAAAACTGATAATGAAACCTGTTTATATTTACTGAAGTTTTTCGAAAGATTAAAGAAATTTTCAAGACCGTGTGCCCAGAGTATTTAACTGCAGAATCAATATGTGGACTATGATTTTCATTTAAAGGCTCGATATCATTTCCTTCTTGGTTGGGCAGAGAACTTTTAACATCTCCTCGAATTGATGAGGATATCTCTGTTTTACCATTAGCTTATCGAGAAAATTTTATAGTTTTCTTGAAGATATTATATTACCTTTGCGAGTTTTTCATACCAGCATTAGCTGATAGTCTTTCACTGGAGTTTAAGTGGAGTGTTCACCAATGGTCCGGGAGGCCGGGGTTCAATCCCAGGTCGAGTCATACCAAAACTCAAAAAGTGTTACTTGATGCCGCCTTGCTTAACATTCAGTATTATAAGGTAAGGAGCAAGGGTAAAGTAGAGCAATCCAGGGAATGGACTAGCACCCTCCCTTACACCTAGGTGTAGTAGCTATTGAAAAGGGAGCCTCTGGGTCACCCTCGACTACTGTCGCCAACTTTACTTAACTTTACCTATTCCTTTATATTTTATATCTATTTCCCTCGGTATGAGGACAAGTTGATTAGCAAATTTATTGCTTTCATTCAATCTTTTGTAGTATCTAAATTTTCTTTAATCCTCTTGTGGCTGTTTAGTAAGTCAATTCTTATTGTATTAATTCTATTCCACCTTTTTCTCTCTATATATGCTCTTGGGTGATGCATTTTGTGACAGCTTATCAATTCCCTGACTTCAATATCCATATTTTTTATTTCGGCTAACGTCCAGTTTATTACAATAAAATATATGTTGTTACAGGTATTTGTTAATTCCTATAACTTTATTTTTGGCATTCAATTCTGTTCTTAATATGGCTATAGAATTCTCCAATAGAATTCGTTTTTTTTTCTTTATTTCTGATATAATTAATACCATATCGGTCCATTGCTCAAGTGGATAGAGTGTTCCTCAATGCCCTTGGATACCGGGGTTCAATCCCAGGAAGAATCATACCAAAGACTCTAAAATGGTAGTTGATGCCGCCTGGTTTAACACTCAGCACTATAAGGTTCGGATCAGGGAAAGGAGTAGCGCCCTCTCCTACACCCCGGTGTCGTATCTAATGAAAAGGGAGCCTTCGAGTCGCCCTCGACAACGATTGGCCTACTTTACTTTCCAGGGAATGAAGTAGTACCCTCTCCTACACCTCGGTTTCGTATCTAATGAAAAGGAAGCCTCGACTACAGTTGGCCAACTTTATTGTTTCTACCTCTGTAATTTTCATGTTTATATCTAGAGTTGATGTGTTTTAGATTTTACTTGCTAGCCTTTCTTAAACGTGACTTGCGCACATTTTTTCCAGACAAAATTGCATCCCTACGTCGTCACTAAATCTTTCTACAGTGTTTAGTAAACCTTCTAAATCTTCATTTTTTGCATGCAACTTTAATTGCCCAGTCGGCTGGTGCTGTAGAATACACCGACTGCTTCTCTGCAGAGGGGTAAGACAACCCCCCGACGAGTGTCCTGGATATGACACTAAACAATCCGATGGTGAGGTTCCAGCAGGGCTGGAGCTTTGGGGAATGCGGAGTACCCCTTCATTGCCATTGCTCCCAGGTCCACTCTGCCCCGGAGTGGTAGCACCTGATAGGGCCCTATCTATGGGTTAAATAGAACTAACGGCATACTTATGCTAAACTGAATTGTTTGAGTAAACTGAATAGCTTGAAAAAGAAATGTTTTTGACAATTAAATCGTACTAACATTTGAACAGCATGCTTGTGCTTAACTGAACTGTTTGAAATAGAACTGTTTTTTTACATTAAAACTGTATTTACACTTAACTGAATTGTTACATATAACTGCAACTGTTTTTTGACATTGAAACTCTATTTACACTAAACTAAATTGTTTAACATAGAACTGTTCTGACATATAACTGTGAGTAAAGAAAATCTGTTCTTTTACAAAACTGAATTAGCTGAAGTAGAATTGCTTGACTAAACTGAATAGCTCGAAATAAAAATGTTTTTTTACAATTAAACTGTACTTCAATTTAAAACTGCGTGCTTTTGCTAAACTGAATTGTTTTAAATTGAACTATTTTTGACACTGAAACTGTACTTACACTAAACTGAATTGTTATATATAACTGAGTGGCTTGAAATGGAAATTTTTTTTGACAATTAAACTGTGTACTCATGATAAACCGAATTGTTTTAAATAGAACTGATTATTTACATAAAAATGGATTTGGCGTTAAATAACCTACAAAGGTTGATATGCCATAAAACCAAACCAAACAAACAAGCAACTTTAAATTGTCCATAATGAATAAGTGGCTTATTTTTAGTAATAATTTTAAATACATGTTTTTACGTTCTTTGGAGAGAAGTATTAATGCTATACAAAAAAGAAGAAGAAGAAAATGAATCTCCTTGGAAGATTCCTTTATTTATGGTCAGATTATTAGTTTTGGTTATGCCTTTTTCATAATTAATCTGAGGTGAGTATGCTCACTTTTTCATATCTGTTTTAGAAATGTTATTAATAACTGAGGATACCTTTAAAATGTTTAGAACTTTTAGAATCAATTCGTTGGTTACGCAACCAAAAGCTTTTTGGCAGTCTACCCAAATCATACTTATATTTATCTGTTTGGATCCATCATTCTCGACGATTATCTTGTTTATAAGAAGTTGATTTTTTCAGTCATATTATTCTTTTTTTACATCACTTTGGTTCTAAAGGGAAGATGTCCTTACATTCTATGAATTTGACTATTTTCTTCTTCAGAATCGATGTTATCATTTTATATATTGTTTGAAGACATGAGATTTGTCAGTCGTTTTTTTTTGGGGGGGGGGATGCATTTGTTGTTTTCTTTCTTTTTGGTAGTAAGTATTTTACTCCTTCTGTAAACGAATCAGGCAATCTTTCAGGTTCCTTAATGATTTCTGAAATAATTTTCGTCATTTATTGATGTGTGGAGAAAAGGTGGTGAAGCCAAAAGTTTGTTATTTTATCTATTTCAAGTGACTTCGATTTATTTGTGCATTTAAATGTATTTATAATCTCTTTTATTATAATATCTAACCAGGATTAAATAATCAAAAACAGAGAAATTTATCCATCTCATTCTCCAGCACGGATTCTGGGTTGTGCATGTACCATTTGTTAGTATGGTCAAATTTCAATTTCTTGCACAATTCCCAGTGGATCACCTTCCCCACCCAGTCATGTCTAGTCTTATATTCCCTTCGCACTAGTTTGCTACATTCGCTTATTATGTGATTAATCGTTTGGCCTCTATCACCACATAATCTACACTTGCTATTCTGTTGCATATTATCAATTTTCAATTTAAAATAATTGGTCCTTATGGCGTTGTTCCGAGCTGCTATAAGAAGAGATTCATTTTCTCCATCAAGGTTTTCCTTTCGTAGTCATGCCCAGATCTTCTCATGGAAGATTTCGCCAATTTGTCGTTTGAAGTATCCTGCAGAGGGGTAAGACACCCCAATGAGTGTCCTGGATATGACACTGAACAATCTGATGGTGAATGTTCTAGTAATGCTGGAGCTTTGGGGAATGCAAATTGCCATCGCTCCCAGGTCCAATCTGGGCCGGAGTGGTAGCACCTGATTTGGGTCCTATCTATGGCTTGAATAGAACTAAACCGTGGTTTCTTGACTTTACTATTTCTTGCATTTAAACTGCGTATTTATGCTAAACTGAATTGTTTAAAATAGAACTGTTTTGACATTTAAATTGCGTATTTATGCTTAACTGAATTTCTCAAAATAGAACTGTTTTGACCTCTAAACTATGTACTTATGCTAAACTGAATTATCTGTAATAATACTGTCTTGACATTAACGCTGTGTATTGCCCAGTCACCGATTGCACCTCTGCAGTGCGATAAGACCCCCAAATGAGTGTCCTGTATATGACACTAAACAATCTGATGGTGAGGTTCCAGTGATGCTGGAGCTTTGGGGAATGCAGAGCAACCCTTCATTGCCATTGCTCCCAGGTCTACTCTGGCCCGGAAAAGTAGCACCTGATAGGGCCCTATCTATGAGTTAAATAGAACTAAACTGCATACTTATGCTAAAACGAATTGTTTGAATTAGAATTGTTTGACTAAACTGATAGCTTGAAAAAAGAAATGTTTTTTCACATTTAAACTATGTACTTGCATTAAAACTGCGTACTTATGGTAAACTAAATTGTTTGAAATAGAACTGTTTTTGACATTGAAACTGTACTTACGCTTAACTGAATTGTTTAATATAGAACTGTTTTGAGATTTAATTGTGTGTAAACAAAATCTATACTTATACTAAACTTAATTGGTTTAATTAGAACAGTTTGAATAAACTAAATAGCTTGAAATAGAAATGTTTTTGGCTATCAAACAGTGTATTCATACTAAACTGAATCGTTTGAAATAGAACTCACTATTTGCATAAAAATGGATTTGGCGTTGAATAACCTACAAAGGTTGATATACCAAAAATCCAACCAACCACACGGTTATTTTTCTGTTCATTTCTGTTTCCCCATTTTTGTTATTCTGTTTGTCCTTATATTGTAAATGCTTTTACTGGCCACTGTAATTAGTATTTCTTTGCTTCTTTTTAATATAGCGTTCGAATCGTCGTATTGGTACATCCACGAAGCCATTAATTCTGGCAAATCTTCCCTCTCCTTTTCTTGACACATACAGTGTGTCAGTCATCTCTCAGATATAAGATGTTGTGTATCGTCATCGACTTTCTTGTCCTCTGGTCAATTTGTCTGAGTCGTTTCCTTGTTCATTTTGAGAACGGTCCCGAGTATCTTCCAACGGGGACTGCCCACAGGGTTTATCCGTTTGATGAGATTTCTGCTGCTGAACTTGGTTCGTCTGGGGTACTTTTTTTCATATTTTTTCTTTCGTGTCCGCTTCCAGTATTTACAAGTATGTGTATTTTCCTTTCCTGTAAGCTTTCTGATTCTTTCTTTATTTGTCTGTTCTATTCCTTCCGTTATTTTTTCCCCTTTTCATTATGGCACATTTTTCTATGCCAAATTCCATTTCTATATACTGATTGTATAGTCTTATTGTTGGTATTAGAGTTTCAAATACGTTTTCATATTTTGCACACTGCTTGATGTCATCCATCTACATAAGGTAATTAATCTTTTCTTGCGATTGTGTAAATTTGTTGCCCTCAGTACACTTCCTAAGTATGTAATTCAGTGGCATCATTGCTATTACAAATAGTAATGGCGACAGCACATCTCTCTGGAAGATACCTCTCTGGATTTTCACCTCTGATGAAGTTTTTCCCACTGCTACCAATTTCACTTTCCAATTTTTTATGGCTTCTGTGATGAATTTTAATTTTGTCGGAAATCTTGTACATTTTAAACAGTCTACTATCCAGGATTGCGAGATTATATCATAGGCTTTTTTGTTGTCAATCCATGCCATGACTACATTTTTCTGCCATGCTTTGCTCCCTTTGACAATGTGCCGATCAGTATGCAGTAAGTCACCTGTTCTTCTTGTTCCCTTGTGACATCCTTTTTATTCTTCGGAAAACAGTTAACGATATACTAGTCAGAAGGATATCTCATCCCAAGTCTGTGAGGTTAGGATTTTCCACATCCTAAGTAGACACATTATCGGTTTACAGTTGCTGGGAATGGTTCTTTTTGGGAGGGCCTTTCTGGATCGTAGGGGTCTTCTCCTTAGCCATTCATTCGGGTATATTCACTTCTTCTAGTCATCTACTCGGTTGAAGAGCCAATCTGTCGTGCATGGACGAAGATTTTTAAAACTAGACTCCAAGTATACAATTGTGGCCTAAAAATTTCCAATTCGGTACTTTTTTGAGTATTGCTCGAAATGATTTCAGGTGTATGTCCGCCTTAGGACCTTCTTCGAGTCCATGTAATTCTTTTTTGATGTTATTTATCCATTCTCCGTTCCCATATTTTACTTCAAAATCGTTTTGCTTCTTCTATATCCGATTGTTGGTTTGTTCCCGTGCATTCTCCACCTACTTGTTGGTTGAATTTTCTTTCGTTATTTGGAATGCCCTGTTTTGTTCGCATCGCTTGACCCTGTCTCTGTATCTTTTAAATCTCTCTTCTTTCGCCAGTATCGGTTGATTTATCTTTTCCATTTGCATTGTCTGACTTGTCCGCTGTTTTGCTTTCGTCTTTTCATCCCACCAAATAATCGCGTGTTTTTTCTCTCTTAGTACTTTCGATTTTTGCAGCAATTTCTTTACTTGTCCTTCAAGCCTAATTTCCCATCCAGGTTTTGTCTCAATATTATTATTAGTAGTAGTAGTTCGTTATGCCTTTTTGGTCTTTCTTCTCTCCTTTTTTTACTATCTTCTCATATCAACTTTTTAAAAATAAATATTTGCACAGAACATTTACAGTGTTAATTCAGTATCTATATACAAATCAATTTATGTTAAGTATTTCATCAAATAGTTTCAAAAATTTCCATCTTAAATTCTTTTTCTTGCCATTATTTCTGAAATCCTTCAATTTTATACTAAAATGTTTTACTCGATTGCCCTTTTTTTATCTAATTAGGCAGTTTGTTCCCAAAATATATTACTCTAAAAGCCAAAAACAAAAAACCAAATAACCCAAAAAATTGGTTGGTAGTTTTTCAATTCTGTCTTGATTGTAAATTTACATTTCGAGAATAATTTTAAAAATCCATTATTTTGAATGTCTCGTTTAGATCATCTCTCCTTTTTCTTTCAAGAAAAATAGTTCATCCTAATTTATCAAATCTCTCCCAGTAACTGTAATTCTTTTTACCCTTTTTGTTATTTTTCTCTCTTCAATGAATGCACTCTAAAGTCAGATTTATACTCTGATATATTTAGTAACTGTAATGGCTGCATTTCCAATGTTCAATTCATTCGGCTGACTTAGTCTTCTTGTAATCGAAAGATTTAGTCTTCATCCAAGCAAAACTACCAAAAAGGAAATTATTCTGAGGGGAAAAGAAAAAAGAAAGAATAAGAGAGAGAGAGGGGGGGAAACAAAATCAGAAAGAGCCTGATAGACTTACAATGACATCCATGAAAGACAAATTCTCGAAATGTGTTAACCGAAATCAAATCTGCTTTTTGATTTTGCGCTGTTTACTCTTACAATAAAAATAAAAAAAAAAAAGGTTATCAACTCGGTTGCATTCTTCACCAACAAAAATTACGTCTTCACTCGGTTGATTTCGCCTTTTCTCTTGCCTGTAGTCTTTTTTATGCCGGTACATTCACTTCGAAAGATTTCCATACGTAACTCTCGCAAATTCTCCTCGCACGAGACCACCCACGTGAAACTGAGTTGTTAGAGCGACAGTTTCCTTTTCCCGCTCTGTCTCTCTCTGTCTCTCTGTCTCTCTCTCGCACAACTCATTTGGTACGCCAGACATAAATGTGGTCGCTTCGTCACGGGGTAAATAATCTTCTCTTCTACTGTTGTGCTAAACAAAAATAATAATAACATTGTGTATTTGGTTGGTTGGTTGTTTAACGGCATATCAACCTGTGTTGGTTTTTTAATGCAAAATCCTGTTTATACATATAATCATTAAATACATATGATTTGTAAACAAATAGTTTGTAGGTAACAATTTTTAAACGAGCCAAAGCTCATGAATTTTGATGATCCTTTTCGTGAAAAAGATAATTTCATTAGCCGATAAGTCTTATCTTTGCTTTGTATAATGTCTATAGTTATCTGCTCTGCACATTCTGATGCACTGAGAATAAAGCAGTTACAAAAGTTTAGCGGTGTTCATATGCAGATAGTCTGAGATCAGCTATCATGTTTAATTATGTTTTTATAATCATACACTAGGAACTGACTTTTTTTAAGACAAGTTAGGTTATTTAACCTTAGTAAAGCAACCTCTCTAGAAGAAGGAAAACTGAATTTAAACTAGCTGTCATCATCATCATCATCATCATGTTGTGCTAATAGCATGGATTTCTCTGAATCTTTCTCGCTATTCGTCCCTATCAGCATTCACTGAGTGTCAACAAAGAGCTGACGTGTGTAAGTCTTTGCTGGTCGACAACACTGGTGTGTTCATTAGAGAATATCTCTTATGAGTTCGTCCTTGTATGTCTTGTTTGTCTTGCTTGGGTGGTTTGTGAGATGGGAGGCAAGTGGCCGTATGATTGCTGCTTTATAGTTGGCTGATTGTTTGAGTTTTATGGCATACCAACCTTTGTAAGTTATTTAACGCCAAATCCATTTTTATGCGAATAGTCAGTTCTATATCAAACAATTCAGTTTAGCATGAGTACCCGGTTTAATTCTCAAAAACATTTCTATTTCAAGGTATTCAGTTTTTTCAAACAATTCTAATTCATCTAAGTATGATTACAGATTTTGATGACACACAGTTAAATGTCAAAACAGTTCTATATTAAACAATTCAGTTTTGTGTAAGTACAGTTTCAATGTCAAAAACAGTTTCATTTCAAACAATTCAGTTTAGCATCAGCACACAGTTTAAAGAAGAACGGCAGTGATGCAATTTAACCCATAGGTGGGAGGATAAGGGGGTTCATACCTTTCCCAAGGGTGTTTGTCCGAAAGTGAGCGCAATAGCGAGACTGGGGTTCGAACTCGCTTACTACGATTCCGCAGTCCATCGCTTTAACCATTATGCCACGAGGACACCCCGCTGTTTTATTGGATGATTTTTCTAAGATTTGTTTAAAACAGAACTCAGAATTTAACAGGTTTAAATTCAGAATTTTCCTTCTCCTAGACGGGTTGCCTAAACAAGGCTAAAGAATCCATCTGCCCTGCTATTTCACTCATAGCTGGAGGGAGAATAATTGGATTCATACCTCTCCCAAGGGTATTTGTGCTATGGGAAATGCAATCAGCGTTGTCCAGGACCTGAACTCGTGTCGCCGTGTCCATTTCCAACAACGATAACCATTACACCACGGACATCTTCGATAACATGTCAGTAGTAGTCCATGTCTTTCCAATTCGTATTTTGATATCACTTTTAGTAAATGAGATATTTCTACCAAGGTATGTAAATTGGTCAACTACTTTCAAATGCATGTCATTTAGTATGGAAATCGCACCATTATAGCAACACTCCGTTTAAAAATTGACCTTGTGTCACATCCTGTCCCGAAGAAAAATCTAAATTCTTGAAGAGAACAAAGAAAAAGTTGATGAAATGGGATGGAAACATCAATATGAAAGAAAAAAAGATTTTGTTCTTTGCAACGAACAGCATGCAAAATACATGCAGCGGAATGTGCATGGTGTTCTTCCCGAAAGCAACTGGCTTTGTACGGGTGCAATTTACGACACCCTGGTTTTATGCACCTTTGAGCACAAAGAATCAGCAGAAAAATGAGGAACAATTAATTCAAATTGAATTTTTCCCAAAAACTCATTTGTGTGTTGAGTGTGTAGGTGGACAACTCTAGAAATCTTTTACTGATACAACAAGCGCAGCTCTCTCTCTCTCTCTCTCACTCTCTCTCTCTCTCTCTCTCTCTCTCTCTCACACACACACACACACACACACACACACACACACACAGACTGGACTGTAATTCCTCTAAGTCAGTAAAATCGCATACGAGTTTTTCTCCCCTGCCTCCTTCTCACTCTCTCTCTCTCTCTCTCTTGGAACCATAGCTCGCCATAGTAAAATCGCATATATCCTTTCTCTTTATCTCTCTCTCTCTCTCTCTCTCTCTCTCTCTCTCTCTCTCCTCTCTCTCTCTTTCATGGGACCGTAGTTCACCATTTTATAAAATCGCATACATCCTTTATCTCTCTCTCTCTCTCTCTCTCGTGGGACTGTCTTCGTTCGCTTGAGTTAGTAAAATTGCATACAACATTCTCTTTCTCTCTCTCTCTCACAACCACACACACACATACACACACACACACACACACACATAAATTCCAATTTCTTTTCCATTTTAAACCAATTCTAATTAAGCCTTTTCACCAGAACGAATGAATATTTGTCGGATGCAGACAAAATAATCGATCTTCCAATAATTTTCAAGTTGTCATGGAATCGATTAAAATGAAAGTTATTTAATTGAAAATGAGAATAAGGAAATCCACATTTCTGTATAAGAGCTTGATATGTTCTTTCGACTTCCCTTATACATATTTGGTTATGATTTAATGGTATATCAACCTTCCTGTGTTATTTTATGCCAAATTCATAGACGAATCGCGGTGATATCATTTGATCCATAACAAGTCGGTATATTCCCAAACGTATTAGTCTGAAAATTAATGTAAGAATGTGACTGGAGTTCATACTCGCTCACTCCGACGCCGCAGTCTAGCACTCAAGCTCTTACGCCTCGATGACTCCCCTTTATATATATATATATATATATATATATTGTCATCCACAGATTCTTTCGTTGTATCACAACTCTTCAGTGTGGCTAGACATGCGAGATGGTTTAAGGTGGGATCGAAAAGCACCCGACTTTAGGTTAGTCGGATAGCTTACCAGCGTAAGCGAAGGGATTTTTAGGTATATATTTACATGTACGCTATTGGCTACCGGAGTGCTCAATTCATGAGAAGAGCTTTGCATTTACGTATTCTTATTCCTGTCAAAGATTGTAGAATAGGTACACTTAAAGGACGTTCATCTTGTTTTGTTTTTTAACTGCAAATAAACAAATAACAGAGAACATGCAAAACATATTTTTTTAATAGCTGGACATTCTGACTTCAGAGAATGTACTTTAAATAAACTAGATTGAATTATATAAATTAACAGCATAATTTTTTCAAAGTCATTGCAAAAGAAAATATGGAATATTCCAATATGGATGAAAATATTATCGAATTCATTGACAAAAACATTAGAATACTTATTTGCCCCTTCTTAAGCTTTTATGACAGACTTAACACTTTCAAGCATCAATTTGATTAATTTAATCTGTGTAAAAGAAGAAATATTCAGAAACTTAGGCGACACGGACTGTGTTAAACATGCTACCAAAATACGAAGCAAATCTACTCCAAGTCTGGCAGAGTTTAAATAATGGTCAGTTATATATTGTCTTTTACTATGTTGTCATTTTAAAATGCATAAATGGTTTTATTTTTTTATTTGTAAAATCACTGCTGTATATTATCTGTGCTTTAAATGCAAAGACAAAAACTGTAATTCCAAGTGACAGTTGAACCTGGTCAAGAGAAGCTAATACTATTGGACTTTATTTGAAATTGAAAACTTAACGTAAAATAGAATGTTTATATGGATACAAAGAACCATAAATAAGGGTTCTGAAATTTAAAAAGAAAATAATTGTTGACTTTAACCAAGTTAAAACCTAATATTGGCTGAAGGGAGAAGAAAGAAGGGAAGAAAAAAAATTATTTTTTCGAAAGCCATGGGAAGTAGCATGGTGGACGTAAAGGTGAGCGGATATACCCTCTGACGGTTCAACACCATGCCTAACCAGACCCTGGGCGTATGAATCCTGCGGTTCAACGGCCAGGATCAAATAGTTCGATCGGGGAACTACTGCTGCTCATCAATAAGGGTGGCTTCTATAGATGAGAATAAAAACAGCCATCGAAAGATTACGATGACCCACACTCAAAATACCTGTCCAAACCGCATCGCTCTTCGTGCGGGTAAAAAAGGGACGCGTCCTGCTGAGGTTGGAGCCCTGGCTTCACTGTTCGAAAAATCAGCTACAGAGCTCAAACTAAAATAAAAAAAATTACTAAAATGCAAACGCACAATACAAATAGCGACAGTCAACGTTAGAACTCTAAATAGAATAGGACAACTACCGGAGCTGACTGCATCGGCGATAGATCATAACCTAGACTTATTACGCGTACAAGAACACAAGGACAATCATAGCGAGGATATTAAATATCATGATACTGCATCTGCATGGAAAAACTCTATCAATGCCACGATAAGAGGTGTAGGTATGCTTATAGAACCACGGGCCCTAAAAATACAACAGGGGATGATGGTAGCTACTTTTAATGACAACCCCTGCGCAACAATCATCTCCTGCTACAACCCTACCAATGTTAGTCAAAAAATTGGTGGAGACATGAATTCCCAAATTGGTAAAAATGTAAACCACAGATTCAGCTTACACAACTCATCAAACAGAAATAGGGAACATCTGACAGATTTCACTCTAGAAAATAGATTAACATGCCTCAATACAAAATTTCAGAAAAGAGAGGGAAAACTATGGACCTACACCTTACGCAAATAATTCTAAAGCACAGATAGACTACGTTTTTATAAATAAGAAATGGAATAATAACATATTGAATTGCGATACATATTCCTCTTTCGAGGGTGTGTCCTCCTATCACCGAATTGCCACGGCAAAGATACCACTGAGCCTACGAAAGAATATCACCCTAACAACAACCACTATACACTATGACTGGTCCCTGCTTGATAAGAGGGATATTAGATATAAATATGCGTTAACACTAAGAAACAAATTCTATGCAGTACTGGAGAAGATAGAAACACATACTCCGAATGACGAATATGAGAATTCCGTCCGTATCCACTTAGGAGCGGCAGCAGAATGCATACCAAGTAGATAAAGAGCTAAACCTAGAGTCCCGTGGAAGACATTATCGGTTGGAAAAAAGCATGCAGACATGAAAACTGCTTCCAAATACAATAGGAGGAACCCAACGAAATGCCCTGAAACTTAAAAAGGCACAAAATGAATTAGCTAACATATACCTAAAAGAACAAACAGAATACATACAAAATCTGATCGATAAGATTAGAGACTGGGTTGAAGATGGACAATCTTCGATAGCATGGCAAACGGTAAACGAAGTGAGCAGAAGGGAGAGCAGTGCCAAAGCTAAACTGAAAGCTACCAGCCAAGAAGAATGAATACAAGTATGGAAACATTTCGAGAATTTACTCGGAAACCCTCCGAAAGTTATACATGAACCAATCACGAGAATTATTAGTAAACAATTACACATCAAACTAGGACAGTTTACGCAAGAAAAACTCGATTCAGTACTAAGAAAATTTATAGATAGAAAAGCAGCAGGGCTTGATGAAATACCCCCAGAAGTATGAAAGACCAGGGAATTCGACGACATACTGCTCCGACACTGTAATGCCGTATATAATCAAAACACAATAGACAGATGGACAAAGGGATGAATCCTCCCCTTCCCTAAGAAGGGCAACCTCGGATTAACCAAGAACTACCGAGGTATAACCCTTACTTACATAGCGGCCAAGAAATACAATGCTCTACCACGCAACTGCATAGAATCCAAAACTGAGAAGATACTTCGAAAGAACCAAAATGGCTTTCGGAGAAATTGATCCATGACATCACAAATTTTGACTATCCGTCGAACTCTTGAAGGTGTACGTGCAAAAAACCTAGAGGTAACAATATTTTTATTTATCGACTTCGCGAAGGCCTTTGACTCCATACACGGAGGGAAGATGGAGCAAATACTACTCGACTATAACCGACCCAAAGAAACTGTCGCAGTCATAATAATGCTATATAGAAACACGAAAGTAAAAGTACGCTCCCCGGATGAAGAAATTGACTACTTTGATATTGTAGCAGGCGTGCTGCAAGGTGACACATTAGCCCCATACCTCTTTATCATCTTCACATACAATTACGGGCGCGGGCTACATCGATGAAATACCGCTTCTAACAAATGCTCCCACCCAATCCAAAGCCCTGCTACATAGTCTGGAACGAGCAGATGCAGGCATAGGCCTCCATGTCAACACAGACAAGAAGGAATACATATGCTTTAATCAAAGAGGTAACATCCCCACACTAAACGGTAGTTCTCTGAAACTAGTAGACAAGTTCACCTTCCAAGGAAACAGTGTCTTATCAACCGAGAGACACCAACGCGTGACTTGCAAAGGCATGGACAGCTATCGAGAGGCTATCGGTCATATGGAAGTCAGACCTGACCGATAAAATCAAACGCAGTTTTTTCCAAGCAGCGGTCGTAT